>QTSX02007208.1:0-121809 GCA_014839935.2 Entomophthora muscae
AGCTCTGTTTGAAATTGTGAGTGCATCTGTGCTTCAATGATCTCCTGGTCCAAGGAAGTATATGCTAAAATCTCAATGATGCTGGAAAGGAATTGAGAAGCAGTCAGCACTGATTGATTATTGTGGTCATGGTTTTGAGTATTGTTGTCCTTCAGGTCTTTGGTGTCGGCTAATAGCATCTAGAACCACGTTCATTTTACCAGGAGTGTATTCAATTGTGAAGTCAAAGGCCAGGAGGCCAATTGCCCATCTGGCAAGGCAGGGTGCTATCTTCCTTTTCTTGTAAAGTAGAGGAGGTTCTTAAGGATCTTTCCTGATGATGATAGGGAACCTTACTCCTCAAGATAACAACGCCAGTGTTTAAGTGAGCTTACTATTGCGTACAACTCCTTCTCATACACATTATAGTTTTTTTTCCTGGATCCAAGAGCTGCAGGAAGGAGTAGAAAGCCACAGGATGTCTTTCACCATCCTCCTGGTTCCTGGATGTGTACTGCTCCCAAGGCATAATCCAATGCTTCTGTTTCAAAAAAAAATTGGCGTTCAGGGTTGGGGCAAAGGAGTACTGAGGCAGAGGTGAAAGACTGTATCAAGCAATCAAAGGATTCCTGGGCAGATTTGGACCAGTCAAAGGGCACCTTGCTAGAGGTAAGAGCAGTGAGAGGTAGGGAAGTGGCTGAGAAATCCTTGATGAATTTCCTACAAAGTTGGATAGCCCAAGGAAACCTCTAAGCTTAGTGCAAGAAGTGGGGACAGGCCAGTTCAAGACTGATTACACTTTGGAGGGGCAATTGCAAAGCCTCCTGGCTCAAGGGAGTCCCCCAAGAACTCAACTTTCATTGCAAAAAACTTGCACTTAGATATTTTACAAAAAATTTTGACCCTGGTCAGAGCGTCCATCACTTCCTTCAAGTGTTCAGCATGACTTTCCTTGTCAGGCAAATAAATGAGGATGTTGTCAAGATATGCCACCACACTAGTATCTAGAAAAGGGAATATCACTTTGTTCATGAGACCTTGGAAGGCTGAGGCTTCAGCCTGCTGAAGACCTGTAAAGCAATACTTTCCAATATATTATTGCAGGATCACCTGGTAACCACTATGTTCCATTCTTCACTTGATCTCAGTATTTAAACTGAGAAATTTCCCCTTTCCAAATTGCTCCAACAATTTTTTATTCCTATCAAATCAATAAATCTATATTTTCAAACATCTAAAACTTGATTAGTAGACTCAAAAGGTTCCCCTTTCAACAGCATGAAGTTCATTTTCCTTGTATGGGCTTTTTGTGTGTTAATCAGTTATGGCAAGCCAATGTGAACTTTGAAATTACCAACCCAACTCCCACCAATAAATCAGAAGATTCAATTTGGTACAATTTCAGACCACGCCGTTGCCATGCCCCATACATAGAAACAGCATGATTCCCTCCCATAATCCACCCCAAGGCCCCCTGGTTGGTCTTGGGGTATACTGGTGTCTATTATCTGTTAAACCACTTCACTCCCTTTTTGGGGAGGTTCTGCTTATTTGGTCATCTCTAGCACATGTTAATTATAGGGATTCCAGTAAGGTCCACTCTAGTCAAATTCAACTTGGGAGCTCTCCTTCATTCCATTAGAGAGAGACTTCCCAATGAGTGGATCCCTGACACTATCTTATTAATAGCTGGAAATATGCCATAATTATTATTAAATGAGGTATAAGATATTACAAGCAAGTTTTATTTAAAAAAGGTAACCTTTAAAATGTGTTAAGATACTAGAGAAATATAATTAGTACTAAAATTTAAATTTAAATACACAATTAATCAAAGTTTAGCTAAGAAAACATTGGATATTTTAATCAAGTTTAACTTCCAGGGAACAAAACCAGAAAGATAACTAATTACATTTCTGACATCAGCTTAGGCACCATTTTAGGCTTAAGGTTTGAGACCGTATTTTTCTCTAACTTCCTTAAATTTAGAACTGGTTTTGGGTGTATTTGCCTTTTGGATAATTCCATTGACATTATTTTTAACTTTGGCAGTAGAGTCAACAATAGTGTTGAAAACTTTCTCATCATATTTGTCAGCAGCATTTCTAATTTTTTCGTCTGTGGTAGGTTTTTTGAATGGTTCGAAAACAGCTTTTCTGACATCCTTTAAAATCTTTCCAGTTCTTCAGTTACTTTGTTAAGATATTCGCTGAATTTGTCATCACGTTTGATAATAGGTACAAAGTTTTGGGAGGATTGGGCAGCAGGTTGGGAATCAGCTTCGAGGGAAGACTTGTCAAAAGATTGGGCAGCAGCTTGGGCAGTGACAAGAGCGATAAGGGTGGCAGTATAAAACTTCATGTTTGTTTAAATTGGTGACTCTTGTGGAGAGCTAACCATGTTTATATACCCTGCAGGATGGAATTAAAATTATGTTTTTATTAATAAATTGAATTGCTGTCAAGAGTATTAATATTTATAAAAGTGAGTATGTATTAATGTCAGCTTGCGTGCACTCGAGGTATAAAATTATTATTTTTAAAATATTGTTTAAATTTAAAGTCGATGACCAAGCCAGAAGCTTGAATTTGGCTCATTCTTATATGGAATTGTAATACTGAACACTTGAACTTTTCAATGTACAGATATTGATAGCTCACACCTTTGAAAAGTACCCTCAAACATCTGTCATACCAAGCAATATATTCTATTACTCTTCTCTGCACGTGAGAAATACCTTGCTTTATTACATATGCTTTCTTCCTATTGGCTAGGTACCAGAACCCATCCCTACCCATCCCTGACCCAGTGTCAGTAAAGTCTAAACCGTAATCCCAAAGCCTTTTTTATGAGTTACGTCACTTTCCCTAAATAAATTAGATTTCACTATATTTGTGTTTCCTTTTTGCGGTTTTATGGTGTACAATATGTTAACGCTAAGCTAACCTGATCTTCAGATGACTTCGAAGCCTTGCTAATCCATCCTCTTTTTAGTAATTTCGCCCAGAACAGACCAAGCACTTTGGAGCAACTTGGTCCCCCAATATTCCGTTCTGAAATCCCCCTTCTAGAATCTTCTAGAATTGTCCCCAGAGTAACCCCACACATGCAGCTATGCATGAATAGACCAGGATATCCTGGTTCCACCTCCACTTCCCTTCAGGTGTAAAACCCTCCCTATTTTCCCAGTAAAGACAGATTAATTAAAAGATTTCTTAAATTTCATCACCTTTCGACTGTTTGTCTTGTCCATTAGATTAGACTTAGTTTGATGCTAATCTGCTAATATTTTACAGTCCGCTGTTATAACTCTACTACTGGAATTTACTAGTTTTAATTAGGGTAGAGGCGGGAACAGCAATTGTGTAAACACAGTGTCACAAAACCGTTTTTTTGGATGTTTTGGATTGGGTCACAAAACAATTCAGGTGGATTTGTGCCACAACTTTTAGAGTAGGTCACAATTTGTGCCTCACTCCATCGTGTAGATCACAAAACATAAAAGGAATGTGGTTTTCAAATATGAAATAGATGATTTCATTTTGTGAAGGGCACATGATGTAAAATTAGAATGGTTCTCAAGGGTGAAACAGATAGGGTCGTTTTGTGCAAGGCACAGGATGTAAAATTAGAGCAAGTTCAGTTATCAGATTTTATTTTTTAAATTGAATTTGTTAAAGCTTTATCTACCATTACCTCACAATGATAGATTTGATTGTACCACAGTTTGATTTAGATAATTATATTAAAACACCAATCAAAATGTTGATAAATATCTACTTTAATTAAAAGGAATAGCCTGCATACTTATGATTGGACACAACATAAAACCACATGAGATTGTGCTTGGTCACATCACAATTCATGCAGATTTGTTTTATGACTTTTGGAGCTGGGCACAAAATATGGCAGTTGAAATTATAAACTGCTCCCTAAAGACAAAAAAATTTGTATGAATTGTGATGTGACATGAAGGTTACAAAATACTTTGTGCCCAACTGCCAAAGCCACAAAACCAATTGTGATCGGAAAAAGCTTGGACACAAAACCAATTGTGTCAATTTTGGTGCCCGTCCCAACACTAGTTTTAATACTTCCTCAGTCAAAGTGTTGAGAAATCCCTTACAAGCACCCTTGTAAGCATGAATGTTGAGTCCAGTGGAGTGTGTCCTAAATTATGTAGAAATGAGATTATAGGATAGTCAGGTTAAATAAGTATTTATTTAACTTCTTTATTTTTTAATTAGTGGTTCATCCCTTGAAAAGGTAGAAAAAGGTTATCTGTCTAGGCTATACAACTTCAGAATATTTGGATTAAAAATAAAAAATATATTAATTAAGAATATGATTGAAATTTCAATTAATTTGTTACACTTTTATATGATTGGATGTTTAACTCTATGTTGAGGATTAAATTTACTGGAAAGTTGGGTTTGATTGCATTAAAGGGACCTGATTTAAATCATAAAAATACTGTAGATTCAGAACCTAAATGAAAAAATGTGGGATTATAAAATTCTTTTACGTAAACTCACAACTTAGTGGAATATTTTTCATCCTTTTATATAAAAAAGTAAGTTGTTCTGGGATAAAAATTACTCTATTAAGTTGGTGAGTTCATGCAAAAGAATTTGACAATCCTACATTTTTACCTTTAGGTTCTGAATTTACAATACCTACATAAACCCAGTTAGCAAGAGATAATTGGCTTGCACATTATAATAATCTAGATCTGAAAAGTGTTTAATTCATTACAACCATTGACATAAGATGAAATAAATTACCCATCCTTATACTCAATCAATTTAAACTGGTACTGTCAGAAATCTGCGGACCAGGGTATTTTATCATCTGCCAGACAATATCCTAAGACTTCTAACATTAGGAAAGCAAAGAGAACTTGTGACTTTGGCGTAACCTCTTGCCCGGAATACTTTGTTGTCTGCAGAAGTGGCAAGTCTGACTGGGCCCAAAGCCCAAAGGATTTGGGACAGTTCTTCCTACTTCTGGATACAGTTCATATATGTTGTCTCTATATTTCACTATAGATAACTATACTGTATGAGGACAGTATTATCTTTTGCTCTACTAATAAAGCTTAAGAGAAGATCATATTAAGTAAATAGGACTTGGATCAATCATCAAGTCAATACGGAATCATCAGTCTTTTATTCTAATGGACTGGCTTTAAGGCGGCCCGCCTGTTTGCGTTTTTTCCAAGTTAGCTCACAACACTAGGTGAGACTGAAGTAGCATTAGGTCAACACGGCAGGAGGCCTGGTCTTTTCTGGGTGGATTTTGTGGAAGCTCACTTGACAACTTCCTTGGCTTACTGTGTTTTTTCTAGACATGCCACACAACTGAATCTCTTTTCAGCTACCTGCCTGGGCCACAATCCAGGGCTAGCTAGCCAGCAGTTGGCTACTAGTTCACGAGATAATTATTACACTAATCATAGCTATTCTAATACAATAGGCTCATAGCCTTTTATCTTAGAGTGTTTAGCTTGGTGGCCCAGTCCATGTTGGACTCTGCTAGACATAATGCAGATGTCAGTTCTTATGACGGCCCTCTTGTTCTAGGATACAATTTAAGTTTATAATAGCAATTATTATGAAGTGCATATTGAGGTGCTTGATGAAGGGAACTAATTAATGAGCAGTAATTGCATGTTTCATTCATTAATTTTAATGCAAGAATTTGTTAATGCAAGGATATGATTTGGTCATTGAGATATTGATCCTGCAGCCTGCGGCCTGCATTGTTCTGTTGAAACTATTCCAAAGAGTGATTGACAGCTGGCCTGCAATAATTGGTTGAATCTGTTAATTAGCCAATATCCCAAAATCCTGATATGTACCAAATTTATGTCATTTTTAAAACAAAAAACTTGCTTTATTGTAAAAAAGTAGGGGTATTAATCAGTGAGCCCCCATTAAAAACCAAATATTTTGTATGGAAATTAGGAACTGTGGATGCCCAGTTTTTGGCTAGTTGTCCAGTAGTGTAGTCAAAGTATAAAATTCATTGACAATTTACTCAAGTCACAACTGGTCTTTCCCCCTGGAACAATTTTCCACTTTTGTATATTTGTCCCAGTATATTATATACATCAGCTCAAAAGAGAGGTTAGATGCTTAGAGAGGTGTATATTTTGTTTGATAGCATTGTCCTTTCCTGCGTAATAGACTTGTCATATAGGTTGTAAAAGTCTATTATTCTTACTTTGAGGTGTTAGCCAGGGTGTGACAAGGTAAAGAATAGATACTTGCTTGCGTGGCTCTATATTGGTGTTTGATACCTATGATTTTGCTATCTGAATTCCACATACTCTTAAAGTTTAGCACCTGAAGTATCTGTGGGTTATACCTGCCATGTTTTACCACCACTTTGACATTATTTGTTTTATTATGAGCCACTATGTTTAACTGTTTGATATTCTCTATAAATTACTCTTTATATATGGTTATTCTGATGTAAATAGCTAGTTTGAAATCAATGAGTAACTAATAATTCTTTAGGAAATATATATGTTTATATATTTTAAAGTGGCCAGTCTCTAAAGGGTTTGGGTTTCTTGATCTTTTTATAGCTTTTCTTTCCAGATTAAAAGTTCTTTGGATTTATTTTCCTTTAATACTGCAAATGAAAACTAATATTATGAAATTAATTTGATATGAGACCTCAATTAAAGGTTTTCTTTGTTTCTAGCCAGGATGATGTGCAAAGTTTAAAATCTTTGCATCATTTGTCTCACATGATTATGTATGTCTTACCAGCCACTGCACTCTTTTTCAAGACTCTTTGATTTTCTCTAGTATTTTATGCAGCCTAATTATCTCAAAAAGCCAGTGTTGTATCTCACATTCTCTGAGTGAATAGTTGTGATGTTTTGATCTTGGATAATCAAGACTATCTAGTTCTTGGATCATCCAATTTCAAGTTCTGGTAGCAAGCTCTAATTGTTTTAAGAAAGCATTTTAACCAGCTTTTTCTACCTTATTCTGCTATAGGGAGAGCCTTCCCTTTTCAACCTTTTTGGGTCTGACTATAATAAAATCTTCCTGGATGATAAGCCTTTCCAACCAGATAGACTTCTTATCAATCTTTTATCTTTCTCTAAAAGGATTTAGAAAAAATCAAGTGTAAAATGTACCAATTTTTGAAAATACAATCAGGCTTTGATTAAAGTTTATACATTAACTTAATTATACTTCCATTTCTCATTCAATCCACCAAATCCAAGATCATCTTGGATTAATTTTTGTGCAGATCAACTTACTATTTGTTAAATAAGATGCCTAAGTGTCAAAATACTGCATTATCTTTTCTCATTGATTAACCTGTGAGTAGGTTGTGTAAAGTTACTCCTCTTTTGGCCTTAGATAACCATTTTCCCTTGAAAATCAAAGAAATCTAACCAAAGTCCCATCAAACCTTCAAATTCTTTGGCAGACTTGTCACACACTGTCAATGTGAAATTTTTCTAGATAAACACATTTCAACCAGCTTAATCTTCTCTTTCAGGGACAAAGCGCTGGTCAAATTGGGTTACTTACTGGCCTGGTGATAACCACTTTTTAATACTATTTGAGACAACCAATCAAAAAATTCCATTTCTTCTCCTGCAAAATCAAAACATTCAGTTGCAAATTTTTACAGGAATACCCTATATACATAATCCAATAAGTTGTCAAGTCATAAATTAACCAAAAACCTTTTTTCTTTCTTAGTAGTTTCCAAAGTACCAGGAATAAATTTTCCCAGTTGGAAGGCAAGAAAATCTGGAAAACATTAACAAAGTTAACAAAATAAAAGCACTTAAATCAAACTTTTAATTGAAAGTGGGTCACAGCAGCCCCAGTTAATCAACAGGACCTAATTATTACTTCTAAGCTGACACAGATAAATTTACATAATCTTAGGTTCATCCAAATGCAACCTTAATGATCAGAAAGGCAATCAAAACTAATCATTAAGGGGTTTTAGCTTCATAGACTAGATACACATTGTATTGATGAGAAATTTTGGAAGCCATTGATTCTGGTGGTATTGCCAATTCAATAAATTTGATATATATATTGAAAATTTCCCACTATTCAACTCTTAAGAGTTGAGTCCTCCAATATTTTCAATAACCCTATAATTTATAAATTCATTTTAACTTATAATAATGCATCCAGTGGTTATCCTGCTCAATATATTCCCTGCAATCTGATTTTAAATCAGAATATCTTGGGGAGATGGGGTCTGGTTCCTAGTTAAACTTTTTCTGGTCCTTCCAATGTTAATCCTATGCCTTTCAATGTTGATGTGTTTACCATAGAAATCAAAACTGAGACCATTGTTAACTCTCAATGCCCAAAGTTTTATTCCAAAGACTCCCTGATCTTGTCCCAGACAATCTGCTTAGAATTACTCTGACTAGGCTTACTATTCCTATTAAACCTTAACATTTCATTTGGAAATTTTATCAAGCAATATCTGAAATCCTGTTTGTAGTTAAGTACAACTCTATGTGGATTTGAGTGTTTATCCCTCACCACTTAGATATGGCACCATATTATCCTGCAGTTTCTGTTAAACCATTCCCCTTGGCCAAGAGCTTCAAATTTTATCCTCATCTGATTAGAAGGCTCTACTGCCCCTGGTGGCTTTGTTGACTAGAATCCTGTTTTTATAAGATGTGAAGCCTATTTTGGGAATATATTTGTCTATTATTAAATAATAAAGGAGTTAAATTAAATTTTTGGATTTTGGACTTTAACTTTTGGTCCCTTCTGATCTAAAATAACAATAAAAACAAAATGTTTCATCTTACCTCCTTTGTCTTTCCTTGGCTTTTGGTTATTTCTCTTGCTCCCCTAGGCTATGTTAGTGTAAAAAAGTAAGGTTATTTACCTGTTATGATTTTTGCTTTTGTACTCAAGCCTAAATTTACATAATTTTTTCTTATAAATTCTTACTTTAATTTTAATTTTTCCTGTTTATGGCTCAAATACTTCTTTAGAACTGTATCTCTTGACACTAAATATATCTCTGGCATCATACTTATTGTCCAGACCTTTACAAAGCATCAAGATTCCAGATTTCTTAGTGGTAACTGTTGGGAATTTTGATCAAGCAATGATTCCAATTATGAGGAGCCCACAGATTGGGACTGTTACAACCAAATCCATAAACTAGTAGTACAAAATACAGTGATACTAATTATGGTGGAGCTTGCGGATATGAATTACAGCTACCAAACTACATAAATTGGTAGTTTAAACTATATGCATATTGGATCAGTATTGGTCTGCTGGCCTGAGCCTTAAACTAGCCAATGATAAGCACCGCTGCGGCAATTAAATAAGACATGATTCACCGCCATGGCACTTTAAAAATGCACAAGCACCGCCTAGCAATTGGATTAGGCACCAAAGTGCCAAACTACTTTTACATCAAGCGCCACCGCACCAACTGAAAATTACTGCAAGCACTGTCTGGCAAATATTGTAGGTGCCACTTTACTTTTACATCAAGCGCCAAGGCGCTGGGTTTGATTCCCCATAATCTCAAATTACCTTTTTATCACATTAATAAGCATTAAGCTTGCAGCATGCCAGAGAAGTAGGAAGCAATCCTGAAGTACTAAATTATTCCATGCCAGCAAAGATCACCTGTGCTGGGTAAAGATGAAAATATTCTATTGGTTGACGTGCAATAAGCGCCAAACCTAGATTGATAATTACCCAAATTTGGGGTGTGTTAGAATGTCCTAGAAGACATTGCTAGCAGCACAGAGATTACCCTGGTAGAAGTTATAAGAGGAATTAATCATTTACAATAAAATCATCTTTGGATAATCTTTATTTTATCTCTAATCTGGTTGACCTTTATCCTAATCCTTAAGTGCTTCTACACAATCAGAAGCCATTGCCGGGAAACAATCATGGTTCTGTTCAATCCTGGCTCTTCTGATACAGTACTACTCATATCCTCACACATGACTGTATCCTGGAAAATTTCCTGTGCCCTAAAATCTCAAATAATTGTGGCACTGTAATGCAAAAAGTCCAACAGTACCCCTGGTTTTCCTTATTTCTACGTTTTGCTTTTTCTTCAGGCCCCTAAAGCACCTCAAATTTCTGGGAGTTTTAAAAATGTTACTCTCAGTCATTAAATTTATGACATTTACCCTGTCTCTGCTTTATTTAATTCAGTCTTCTTAGCCAGAGCTCTGGGACTGTATTTCCTTTTTGGCTAGCCTGGTGGACAAAAATCACTTTAAGCACTCCTATCTTCTCAAAAAACTCCCTGGTAAGCAAATAATCTTCTTTCCACTGGGGAGGTTCTAATCTGGAGTCTCAATTCAGATGATATGAAGTTTGATCTGCCTTCTCTAACTTCTACAAACTCTCCTGTTGATATGTCCTTGTTACTGGTTCTCATTGAAGCAAAAGAGTTGCCCCTTCAATAGGACCTGTCAGTACTCTCTGATTATGCCCAAAGTATACTACTTGGTTGCTTACTACATGCATCTGATGGGCCTGAACACCTGATTTCCCCAAGTGTCATCCATTGAATCCCTTTAGATGCATGTTTGAGTGGCTGTCCCAGTCCTGCACTAGATGTTATTGTGGGGAAGAGATCCAACAGGATGGGAGACAAGCTTAGTAATTTTTCCCCTCCATCACAGGTTGTATCCTTTATCTCCCTTATTTATTTAACCTTTTTTAATGTGATGAACTCTTAACTTGATGATTTCTTATGAAGAATATGATCTGAAAAAAGTTGGTATATGTCTTTTTCAGGAAAAATACATAGATATTTTCAGCCAACACCAATTTATCAGTATTGATATTTTATTCTTGACAGAAATAAATATTTAATTGATATTATATATCAAGTCTTCTGTTTCAATTATTTCTTTCTCCCTTAACATCTAAGATTGCTTTGTTTTTGTGAATAATGAAATTATTTAGCCCAAACTGGCATCATACAGGAGTTTAAAATTTCAGCTTTTTGAATTGACTTTTGAAAATATATTACATATTTGAATTTATGAGTTAAAATTCTTAAACTTATTTCCTCTATCATCTCCTTTGCTAAGAATTGGGTATAAAACCCCTCACAGTTTTATTATCTCAATAAATTCAATCTCCATCTTTTAGGTGTATATATAATATATATTTTTAATTCTTACTGTATCTTTTATGTTTTGGGCAAAAGTTACCTATTGGTGATAGTCAAGCAAAGTCTTTGATAAAATTTCATCTGAGGTTAAAAATTCTGGTGTCTCAGTTAATGGCCTTAGCAGACATTGTAAAGGTTAATACATTCTTTGATATCTTCTATCTGCTGCTTTAAAAGGGCATTTTCTGCAGAGTTAAAGTAAAATTGCTGTCAATATCTTTCTGGAAAAAACCTTGGTGCAGCATAATGGGGGTAGTTGATTCTTTAAATGATCGCCTGGGCTGAAAATTATGTTTATAGTGATGAATTGAATTTCAGAAACTCTTCTAATACAGGGGCTTATTCTAGAGCCATTAGAGGAAGCTATAGTCAATTATGTTGCAGTTTTCTATATTAAAAGAAAATGAATGATACTTTTTTATGGGTCTTTTAGTATGTTTTTGAATGTTTCTAAACTTTCTTATGACTCTATTTTTCATAAACCTTTCTTTATGTTATGATTCTTACAGTTGTCTATAATTAACCTATTTCATAGAATATGGGAAGAACCCTTTAATCTGTGCTATATTAAATTTTTCATGACTAGTTTTTATGTCTCTGGAGTCCAATTTATAAAGAAGATAATTATATTCACAAAATTTCTTTGTAAAAATTAGTGTTTGTGGATAAGAAGTGGTTGAAAATCACCATCTTTGAAATCATATAGATATATTCTTTGAGTTTTTGAATTTTTTTCATCAAGCAAAACTTTCAGAGCAACAGACCAACTGAGAGATGAGTACAGTGGGAATTGGACCCACCACTCTGAGCTCAGCGGATGCAGGGGCTTCCCAACCAACAATCAGTACCATTGCTGGTACCACATTTGAGGTATCAGTTGCCCCAGGATCTGATTCCACATGTGTGGGATCTGGCAAAGTACCTCAGACAGCCTGTAAATATCTTCCCATTTTAGTTAAAGCAGTTAAGCCAACTCACAAAAACCTAGCTCAAAGGTGTATAGCAGCTCAAAGAGACTACCTTTGAGAAAAAAAATTCTTGTTTTACTAGGGGCACCACCATCCTATTCATGACAGGACTCAGGAGAGAACTTTCAACACCTTAACAGGAAACACCTCCATGTTCTTAGACACACAACAGCCTCGCCTAAACAGGCAACATCCCTGTGGTGATCCACATGTGGGCTGTTTTGCAGGCAAGGGTTGATTTGGCTTCAAATAAAGACAATATGCTGAAGAGTGACAATGTGTGGTTAGCTGGTGGCGCTGTAAACTAGTAGGTAACAGAGGGCTGCTAGGGGTAAGTAGGGAGAGCCTAGTACGTAACATGGTCTACTAGGGGAAGTAAGGTGAGCCTAGTAGGTAACATGGTCTACTAGGATAAGTAAAGCCTGGCTGATAGGCAACAAAGGACTACCAGAGGCAGTTGTTGCCTCCACCCAGCAGAAGATGTTGGCTGCTTTGGGCTATAGTACTTCACCTAGCAGGGAATTATGGCTGTGGGAGGGTGGAGACTGAAATAGCAAGCAGGGAACTTTGTCTGTCTGGGGAGAGTGAGTTTGGACCCCTGGCAGGTAAAGCGGGCTTCCAGGGAGGGGAAGAGCTCTGAGGGCTCAATGTACCCTAATACGCTTGCAGGAGGTCTGTGAGCAAGCACCCTGACTAACAGACTGGTAGGTGTCCTTGTTTATGCCCCTATGGGAGCTTTGGGGAAACCTAAAGTGAGCATTGGAGGGTATAGACATGCTCAGAGGTGTCACCAAGGTGGCTTGCTTGGGGAAGCAAGCTGCAGAACTTGGTGTGATCAGGCCTCTGGGAAGTAGAGCTGATTACTCTGCAACTGAAAGCCCAGACTTCATCACCTGGGTGAGTAAAGACAACACATAGACATAGATTCATGGTTGAATGGCCTAAGTGGATTGCCACTTGCAAGGGCCCAGTCAAACGCCAGTTCAATGTAGACTCATGCCTGGGTCTACAAGTTTGGTAATGGGGGCTGAGATAAAGAACCAAGGTGGTTCACGGAATTAGCAGAGAAAACTAGCAAGAGGGACTGTTTGGTCAAAGTGAAGGCTAGTTGATGAACTGTTAATTCATATTGAATGGATGAACTAAGATGGTTCAGTGTGTTAAAGGAACAAATGAAGTTCTTAGTGTGGAACTGGTTAAGGATAAGCAGAAGGATAAGAAGACAGGATGAAGGACTAGCAGATCATGGTGTAGGATGGCCAAAGGACCAGAAGTTGGTGCTGAAGAACTGAAGAGCTGAGAGGATGACCTAGCTGGACTGAATACAGAGGCTGGAAGAGCTGGTTTAGTTGCTTTTGAGAAGAGATTTGAATATAAAAAAGCAGTTAAAGAATGATTGAATACTGCCTGATTATGATTGAAAAAGGATTAAAAATCATACAAAAAAAGAAAGAGGAGGAAAAATAACCTATAGTTTATTAGAACTATATGTTATTTTTAGGAAAAAGATTAAAGAGAAAAAGGGACCAGAAAGAAGCTGGAAGAAGAACGGAGAAACTGTGAGAGCAAAAGAGCAAATTTTGCCAAGAACAACTAGGAAAGCAAAAGGACAAGCAACAGGCAGGTTCAAGGATGCAAAACGTTGACGGAAACACAGAGAAACACGGAGAAACATTGAAAAATCAAAGGATTGAAAATCGCCTAAGTAAAACATATGTGGAAGCACTCAAGATTTGCTGGGGAAACATGCCGGGAATTTCTGGCAAACCCGTTTGAAATGCAGAGCAGTGGTTTACCCGGAGTAGGGCAGCTTGAAGTTTGAACCAGGGTCAGGAATAAGTCATCCAGATAAACTGTTTGGTAAAACCATTGAAGCAAGGCGTATAATTGGCTGCAAACTGGAGTCTACTTGATCAGTTTTTAAGGGCTTTAACTTAAGAGTTAAAGCCTAAAAAATGAGGAGAAGAAGCAGAAAATTCAGGGCTTTCATTGGCTGAAGTAAGTTTGAAGGGTTAATATATTATAGAAGAAGAAAAACAGGACAGTTTAAGCTTTGAAGAACCAGAGTTCTAAGAGAGGTTTTTGGTCTGAAACAAGGGGCTATAAAAGGGAGAGCTATCTGAGACTCTTCAGGGACTGAATCAAGTGGATTACAAAGGCCACAAAAGCTACAGAATGAGCAGAAGACCAAGGATAGGAAGCCAGAGCTGGGTCAGACCACAGGAGCTTAAGATTAAGACGCCAGAGCCCACGACTAAAGTGCAGGAGCCCAAGAACAAGTACAAAGAGTCCAAGAGATTGTTGAAGGACTCCAAGTATTGGCACAAACCCTTTATTATTCCCTATCCCAAGGCTATATCTCAGAAGGTTTCTAAGGGGATCTTCCTTCTGACAGTGAATAAAGCGCCTATTACAACCCCTATCCAAATTTCCTGTGTAAAAAGAGAATATAAGTCTCATGTGTCAATTACCCATATTTTCTATCCTAGCCCAGAGGATGAGGAATCTTATTGCCTAGGGTGCAGGAAGTTTGCCTCTGGTAAATCTGCCCAGGAGGAGTGGGAGAAGGTGACAAGGCATTTGGAAATGTCAAATAGAGGAAGAGAGTTCATTGGGGGAGAGTTTGTGAGACTATTACAGGATTAGTATCAGCCTACAGAAGGGCTGGCGCCTGCTGAAGTACAATTGTACGGTGGAGATGCTCACTTGATGATTGGGAAGGTACTGGAGGAGTTTGCCCTTATGAAAGCCAAGTATAAGCTCCTCACCAACCCTTCACCCCTGTTAGAGAATGACAACTCCTCCAAGCCGGTCCCTGGCTATGACCCAGGACACACTATGGGGACTAGTGACCAGGAACCCCACAATCCCCTTTTACTTGGCATCCAACAGCCACACCTAAATAAGCTAAGTCCCTATATTCACTATTTTCTTTGTATTAGTAGGGCTCAAAGCCAAGCATTCACAATAGAGGGCCTCAAGAAAGCAACAGTTCATTACTACTTCCATCATATAGATATAATATTTATTTACATCTTTTATAGTTGTATCTTGGCCTGGTGATCTACCTTTTGGGACTTTTTATAGTGCTAGTATACTCTTAAACTAGTAGGGTATGTGAGTTTTTTCTTTAGCTCCCTTAAAGCCTTATTTTTTGGTCTTGCAAGCTTAGATAATTCTCCCTAGGAAATTTTAAATATTATGAATTTAGAAAATAAAGCAAAAAAACATAGGTTGTGCTTTTAATTTTATTTTTCTTGGTAAAATGTGTTCTCTTGTTTTATAGATTTCCTAGATTTAAGTAAAAGCTTAGAAAAGTATAAATTATTATATCCTGTTATGGAAGTAGACTCTAGTAGAAATTAAATCTATATGTGGTAAATTTCCTAGCCAGTGTCCCTTTTTCCCTTCCTTTCTTCCTTCCTTTGAAAAGTATTTAGACTTTTCCTTGCTATATAAAACACAGATAACCTGATATATTGGGCTTTTTTTTGAAATTCTATATGCTCTCCAGCTTTTAACTGACTAGTTTTTTCTTCTTTTTTTACAAATTTTCTCTACTATTTGTTTTTTAATCACATTTATTATCTTTTAATATCATTAAACAGTTCTATGTATTGCTATAATGAGGTCTTTTGATTGTGTAAACTAAGAGAGAGATTTCTTAATTATTATGCCCATATCAAATTTTTATATGGTGATCAAAATTGTGGACCATGTTAAGTTTTTGCAACTTAGTTGTTATAGATTTTACCAGGACAATCATGTGATCACTTACTGAAGAGATAATTACTGTGGATTAGTTATGATATACGTCATTATGCTCAAGAATATGTCTTATTAAATAAATACTTCAACTGATAATATTGACATTGATTCCCACATTTTTAGGGTTAATGGGTCATCACTTATTCATAAAAAATAAATATTAACACATTCTGGGTCATTCATTCCAATGTGTTATTAGTATTATGATGTTCTCTATTGCATATTAGAAAGATGTTTCTAGCCTTGTTGGTTCAGGAGTCCAGATTACATGCCAAAATTGTTACTTTTTATCAAAATTTTGCTTTAAAGTATCCCATTGAAGATCAATCCCTTAAATAGCACAAAAGATTTGTATCCCAATGATGTGGTAGGCTTTATCAGTTCTTGTATTAGTTACTCTGAAGATATTAATTATGGCCTTTGTGACTCTCTATTTTTTTTGTTAATGTAGTGTCTGAAAGCAAAAACAAAAAACTTCCCCAGATGTACTAGAGGCTGGCTTGTTGCAAGCAGGTGTGAGATTAGGGTCAATAAGGGTTTAGAGGTGTTGTTGCCCTGGAAATATGATATTTATAGAATGTATATTATTTGTTTTTTACATATGAATTATTTTTTTGTGTAGCCAAAAAATTATGATACACACATTTAGGGCCTCAAAGATCATTATAAAAAATTACCTAATCATTGCTTATGAATGAGGTAAAGAAGTTATTGATTGGGTTCCTGAAGCTTTTTTATCCTATGGTTGAACTGGGACACTAAGAGATGGTGAAATCAATTTTTTGAATTGTTAGAATTTTGTGCTATTAAAACTATCTCTCTAACTTGATTTTCTCCATATATTTTATTATTCTTGCTTTCTTTTTCTTGGGTTTAATTACTTAGAATATTGGCTTGAATGGCAATGGAGGGTTGGATTAATTGCTGGATTGACAGAGTGCTTCATTTTTTGTGTTTTTTTCTGGCATTTTAATTGTAGTGGGGCAAGTGATTTTTATCTGGTATTTACTATGTGACCTCTTCTGAATCCAAGTGAGTAGGCTTATTATTATTTAGAAGTTTATTATCTATATAAATCACTTAATATGACAAATTATTATAGTGCTCTTCTGCTTCTAACTTTTAAATAGGTTGTTTTCCCCCTATCTTTTTTCATATTTATTCATTGTTTTTAAAAGGGCTTTCATTTTTAAATAAATCTGTTGCTATCCCTGAAATGTACCTATTTGGGTTTAGTCTTATGTACTCTTATTGGTAGCTTTGTGAATCATGAAACTTTTTCTTGATTAATATCACAGATGTGTGTATCTTTTTATGCACGAGGTATTTTTCTTTATGCAATATCTGGTGATATCTCAAAGGCTGTTAATTTATTTTTAGGACATACATATGTAAAATTTACTTACATACAGTAAATTTATAAACCAAGAAATAGTGTGATGACCCACATGTTGCTTTTTACAGGCAAAGACTGAATTTGTGCAAGTAGATGATGGTTTCACAAGAGAGAAAAATGTTTGATAATTAGTTTTTTTTGCTAGATGTGGTGATTAAAATCAGTTTTCCCCTTGGTTTGTTATAAGGTGGCCCCTTAATAGTGCTTTAAAGGATGGAGTTTTTTTGTACCTTTGGATAGTTTTAACAAGGGGTATATAAACACTTAAACTAGCTGAGTGAGAATAAAGCTAGGTTTATTCCCTGGGATGGGATTTGCTGAGGTAGCACTGAAGTATAGATATCAACCAGGGTAAAAATCAGTTGAGTACTTAACCTGGGTTTTTATTAAAAGATTTCTCCATATATGACTTTGGAATAGCTTTAAGGAGACCTTAAGATTGCTAGAAAAGTATGACAAGCTTAGAGCCATCATTAAGATGGCTGTCTAGAAATATAACTGCAGAGCTGATGATTTGGAGTTTTCTAGAAAGTGAAGTTAGTTTTTTGCCCCTGAAAGCTCAATATAACCTAAGTTGGGCAAGTAAAAATGCTAGTAATGCATGAGGTATTCTTGCTTCAGATGACCTAAAGTTAGGTCACTTATGGGGGTCAAGACTACATGTACTTACTTGTGATGAATTATTGTCAGAGTCTGAGGAGATTACTGATGGGACTAACAAGATTAACCAGAATAAAAAGCCATCTGTAAGGGCTTGATATTTTATTTAATAGCTATTTGTGTGCTATGCTATGAGATAAAGTCTAGAACAGTTTAGTGAAATGTTGAAATATATGTTTAAATGTTTTCCAATATGGTTGGCTACAATCAAGCATTTGGAAAGTACAGCAAAACAGTGAAAGATGCAACACAGAGTTTCTCTAAAACAATGATTGGCATCAATAGAAACAGATCAGCTTTCAGGAACCCACCCTGCCAGAATTAACTTCCCAATGTCAAAACAGAAGGCTTGACCTGCCAGCAAGGCTCTGAGTAAGAAGGTTTGTGACCCACAATCCAATTATCCAGTCACTTGAAGCCAAACTAGGGTGTCAACTTGAATTTCCAAATCCAACAACATGAACAAATGATGATCCTTCACAGTGAATACCTTGTTTTGGCGCTTGACTCATTACCAGGATCAGGCCACCCCCTTCACTGGCAACTGTGGTAAGTTTAACTCCCTGGTGATTGACTCTCTGGTGCTCAACACTATAGTAAAGTGAGAATTCAGCTTTTCCCTGATTGACAACTGGAAATTGACACTTTTTTAACTAACATATCTTGATGTACTGAAAACTTTTAATATAAAAATTCAAGCTTTACAGCTATGGTATACTAAAATATGACCCCAGAAAGCTCAAAAATGCAATAAAAACAGTACTTTAATAAATAAAAATAAGAAGAAATAAGCAATTATATCTCATTTTACTATGTAATTTACACTCTTTATTATAAAAATATTTTTGATTATCATAAAAGTTAAAATTCTAATGAAACAAAATGAACATAAACACAATCAGTTAAGTTATCCAAAATATTAAGAAATATTAATGCTTATTTGATATAGTTCATATAAGCACAACTGTGAATATCTTATGTTTTACTAGTAAATTAACAAAAATTAAGATATTTCACTTACTTTCAACTATAACTATTCATCTCAAACTTTTCATGTATACATAAAAAATCAGTGCTATCTGATTAAATCAAAAAAGTAAAAATTAAAACTAAAAACTAAATGAACAAAACAAAAAGTGAAAATCAAAGCTAAAAAGTTAAAAGTTAAAACCATAGAAGTAAGACAGCAAGTTAATTCCTCCTGTTCTTCCCCATCTTTATTTTAGCCCCTTCCAGGATGGCAGTGACAATAAGCTCAAGCTGCTTCTTGATCTCAGAGGCCCAATACTTGTGCTTGGCCGCACCCTGGATGGCCTTTGTGAAGAGGGTGGATTGGGTGGTAGGCTTGGTGGGAGGGACACAGTTGGAGAGATATCTGAGCTTGGAGATGGTTTTTCTTGCTCATGCTGCAGGAGGGAGAAAAACTTATCAAACTTTGGGTGAAGCCCAAAGTTAGCCTTCAGATGCTTGTGATAATCCTCTAGAGCCAAAATTGTCTTCAGCTCCCTGTTGCCAGCTGCTTGGTAAATGTTTCAACTGGCCTTGGCGCAGGCCTTGCCTTGCCTCTGTGTGACAACCTTCCCAATCCACTGGGGCTCAAAGTACTTGAGAAAAGGCTTGAACTCCTGATTATTGGCTATGAAAGGATCCTTTGAGAGAACCTCAAACCCCTGCACAGTGTGCTCTGGCTTTAAAAAAAGCCAAGGCACTGAATTGTGCCAGCACAAATTTTCAGGTGTCCAAAGTGTCCCTCCAGCTCAACCTACTAAGCTTGGCATGTGCCTGCGCATTGCAAGCAACTGCTTGGTGGAAGTGGAAGTGGAACTCCTGCACCACCCCTCTAAACAGCTGCTCAAATGCATTGAACTGAGCAGGCTCAAAGTACATAATGCACATGTGAGGCCCTAGAGCTGTGAGCCTTGCATTTTCCTCCAAGTCCAGGGTGGCCTGGTCCTTGTCAGCGGCAGGAGAGTTTATGAGGGTGTGGGGGGTCTTTTTGGCATCATTGTTGTTGTTGGGGGGGAAAGAGGAAAAGTGCCTTGCAAAGGATGGAAAAGGCACAGGTATATATGGCCTTGGTGGCGCCAGCAAGAAAGAAGAAAGCAAGTGGGATCACCTGGATGTCAATCTGTGCATGAATCATCCAGAGCTTTTTGAACATCCAGGGGCAAGTGGCAAAGGTACCGTCAACTAGCCAGATTGACACCCTTTTTAACTCCATCAGGTTCTGCTGAGTTGTGTAGCAGATTAAGTGGTCCTTGATGTTGGGCCTATTTTCATGGAGGAGGAAGTGCTCCCCACTTGGGAGCTGCTTAAGCTCATGAGTGAGTGTGAGCTCAGTGAGGACGTCCAAGGCCTTGGGGATTGGCGGCAATCCACGTATTGCCGATAAATTTGAACAACTGTTCCTGTGTTGGTACCACATAAGATTGTTGGGGTTAAGATGTTGCAAAGCCTTTATGGCCAGATCAGAAGCCCAGAGGTGAGAGGAGGTGGGTATCATCTGGCCAAAATATCATTTTAGCATCTGAGTGTTTAGATGATTGGGGGGGCTCACAAGTGTGCTCCTCCTTCTTGGCCGTTACCTGCTCCCAGCCCTCAGTGTTCAGGCAGGCCCTGCAAGTCTGATCCTCACAGACAAAGTGCTTGCTCTTGGTTTGGCGCTTTTGGTTATTACAGTTAAAGATTTAATTTTCAGCATCATAGTCAGGGCCTCCCTTTACTGACATGATGGGGGAAAATGGGGGAAGCGCTTGGGGACTTTGAACTCTCCTTCCAAATTTCAGATGTTGTGGATGGCCAGTGGATCCCAAGGCACATGATCAGAAGCTTTGAACCTCTTGGAGTACTCCTCAGGCTCATCTTGGGGGTCATATGAGAGAGAGGGGAAGAGCCATCAGGAGGGGGAGGGGAAGGGTTCTTTGAGGCCTGCTTGGATGCCTCCTTTTTCTTACCAGAAGAAAAGGTGGGCTCCTTAAAAGCCTTTGACTTCTTGGTATGGTGCTTTTTAGTGGGCTTGGAGTTGGACTCTGAGTGGAAAAAGGAGTGGTCAGTAGGATCACCATCAGATTTATTGGGGGAGGAATTTTGGGGGGAAGGTGAAGAGGAAGTAGAAGATGAGGGTGGAGGGGGGAGGAGTGGGAGGAGATGGGGTGGGGAAGATGGAGTAGGAGACTTTGCCTTTGCAGGCTTCTTGACATGCTTGGGGGTGATGGAAGGTTTTTTAGATCCCTTGGAGGCTTGGCGCTTGGTAGGCTTATTGTTCTTATTTGATCTTGGCTAAAGGAAAGTTTAGTTTTGTAAATAAAACAGTATGAAAGATATAAAACACAAAGAGGTATAGCAAAGCAAAATTTAAGTAAAAAGTATGAAAATAAAGTTTTGTTTATCAAGTAAAAACATAAAAAAGTAAATAAAAGCAAAATAGAAACTCAAAGTATAGATATAAAGGTTATAACATAGAAAATAAGTGATTTTATGATGAAGCATCAAAGATATTAGGTTCAGAATAACATCTTAGTGCTAAATTAATGTAAAAAGTATAATTAGAAATCAAAAAGTATATAAAAATTATATGGGGAGTAGAAGGAAGAGTAGTAGATTATAATTACAAAAAAATTATTATGTGTAATATTATTTATTGGGAGTTAAAAAATCAAAACATAGTAAAGTGTCAAGTTTGTCACTGTCAATCAGCTGGGAAAAGCAGAATTCTTAATGTCAATTATGCCAGAGTCAAGCAGAAAAATCAAATTTACTATGTTTTTTACATATAAAACTTGCTTAGATTTAAAAAAGGCTCAAAATTTAACCCAAAAGCAAGGTAGTTTCATATGCTCAAATATAAAAAATACAACATAATTTAAAAAAGTAAATAAATGAGAAGGTGTTTATTAGTGTTTAAGTTATGCTGGGAGGAGCTGGGAGTGAATTATTTACCATAGTGTTAGTTACAATGTTAAGAAGCTCCCTGTACTAATCCCCAAGTTAAAGTGTTGAGTGGATGAGTGTCAAGTGGCACTCATAGTGCGTCACATTAATTTAGCCTTAATTCTGTTGCAAAATCTTTGCTTACTCCCTCTTGGGGAATTGACGCCCTGATTAAATCACCAAGCGGCTCACTGAGTGGTTCACTGTCCAGTCAATAAACCAGTGGCAGCATTATCAGTTAACCATCTATGATAGGGATTACTTAATCCAGGTCCTAAATGGAACACAACTTGATTAAGCCTTGTGACTCAAGAGGAACATTACTCAGATAAGCCCCGTGATCTCCATGACGTACGGACACGCCATGTGGCTTATCATGATACTATATATTAATCTATATTCATATTCAATAAAGTATCATTCATTCTTAATCTTCCCCTTTATTCCGTTTATTATACTTCCCAGAAGTATAAACTTGACAGTGGTAGCACAGGTAGGTTATCCATACCTACCCAACTCAAAGGAAAAATTCCTTCCAAGAAAAGAACCCAAGCAATGTCACTCCTTAATGGTTGGAGAGATTACAAAGTAGGACAAGACGTCCCCCCTGGACTTGTCATCTACAATAATCTCCTTGTATCTATTGACCAGTACAACACCCTCAAAACCTGCAGACTGTTCCCTACAACGCCAGCCTCAACAGCGTCTACGCAACCTGAGATACCCAACATTTTGTTTCAGCGCTTATGTACTGCTGAGATTGGCGCCTTTGCAGGTCTACGCTGTGAGAACGCCTCTCTTTAGATCAACAGCACTGAGAGCAAGTTCAAACAAGTGGAGTACCCCCAAAGACTCTGGGTTAGCAAAATTGCCCTCCACGTCACAGGGACTGCCTCACGCTTTGTTACCAAATGGTTAGCTCAACACCCTGACCAGAAGGAAAACTGGGAACTATTCAAAGCCGCATTCCTCAAAAAGTTCTCCATGAAAGATTCAGAAATAGTGATAATGACTGAACTCCAAACCTTCAAAATGACAGGAACCATCATGGAATACATTGCTGCATATGAAGGACTATGTGATTGTGCGCCCAACACCATCAATTTTTATGAACCTGGACCACACCTGGACTTCTACAATGGCCTTCCTACACATATCAGACGTCATTTTGACATGACCTGCTGCAAGAACCTCAAGGATGTATTCCTAGAAGGAAAACACACAGCTCAGAAGTCTGACAATCTACACACTACCAAAAAGCGTAAGGAAAACCCCACAGTTAAGAGAGAGCCTTGCCCCAACAAGAAAAACAACTGAGCCAACAATACCCAACCTCAAAACAGGAATTGCACTGCACAAGCCAACCAGGCTAGCACTGAAGATACCAATGAGGAGGGAAAAGCTCAGGGGAGTGCTTAGGCAAGCCGCTCTCCCCCTCTTCACAAGACTTGTACAGAGAACAGGACGTGGACACCATCACCATGATCCAGGTTCCCTCCAGCAACCCTCTCCTGTTTGCCACCCAATCTGGAAATAAACTCCTTGCCTATCCTTTCTGTTTTTGCAGATACCAGGGCACAGCGCTATTTGACACTGGAGCCGACCAATTGCTTATTAACAAGAGTTTCACAGACCTCATGAAGTTACCTACCATTTGAAGTAACATCAAAAGAGTCATCATGGCGGACAACTGCAGCACACCAGTTATCCACGAGATCAAACCTTTCCAGGACCAAATTGGAGACATCCAAACAACAATTAGTGGCCCCATCATCCCAATCCCAAAATACAATATCATACTTGGATTAGATTGGATGCAAAAGACAAAGCCTCACATAGACTGGGACAGTGCCACCCTCACAATCCAGCAAGGAGAAGTCCACCATCATGTGTACCCAGCATACCTTGAAACCCTTATGAGGGACCACATATTTGTAAAGATCATGGAAACAGAGAAAGAAACCAACATCAGAAAAATCAATTGGAGCACATGTACGTATGAAGTCATACACTTCAAAAACACAGAAATACATCACAAACAAAACCCAATTAGAGACCAGCTGGTCAATGATTTTCCATCTGTATTCCAAGAATCACTACCTGGACTACCCCCTGATTGGGGCATCCAACATGAGATCAACTTAAAAGGTAGTGTTCCTAAGGCGCGACCCATCTACTGCCTCACACCACAAGAAGACAACGCCCTGAAAGCCTACCTTGATGAAGCACTTGAGAAGGCAACTGCCAGAATTAAATCATTCCACAAGTTGAATTACTATATTTCAATAATCAGAATTAAAAATACTTTAATGTTGACAGCATTGAAAAGTCAGAATTAAGTTTTAACTCATGCAGACTACTAAATGTTGACACTTTTTTAATAAGCAGAAACCTGTTTCCTGAACATTTTACTTAATAAAAATTATACTTCAAGATACTTTTAGGGTATTATAATCATGTAGAATCCAAAAATAAAATAAAAAATAATGCAAAGCTATCTAAAAATATAAGAAAAATCCACTTCAAATATAATTCACTATGAAATTAGCTATCTTTACTATAAAATATTTTTTGCACTTATAAAGATAAATAAATCCAATATATATATAAAATACTAAATAAACATTTACATATTTTAGGAAAATATAATAATCAGAAACAGTAATAAAAGTTTTTTTTATATTGAAAACCACAAAAAACATATAATTTACTAGTAAAATACCAATATAGGCCATGTAATACAGTCTAAGGCATCATACTATCAATAAAAAAATTAATAATTTTATAAAAACAGTGTCATAAATTATTAATGAATTATTTAGAATAAAATTTATTTAAAAATATTATACTGAACATATAAGAACTATATAAAAATCTTAGGTAATACTCAATAAATTTAATTAAAAGCTAGACTGTGATCACCTGGTTGCCATTAAGAACTGTGGCAATCTTATTGATGTATTTCCCAATCTCTGAAAGCTTATGTTTGTCCTTGACAACGTCCTTGATCTTCTCTTGATACTGTATCTCTTTGGTGGTTCTCTTCTTCTTAGATGGGCGGTTCTCAATATCTCTGATGGATGCAGCAGTCTTCCCCTGTTGGACTTTGAGGTGCTCGTAGAAGGTGTTGTATCTGGGCTTGATTCCAAAGGAGGACTTGATATGATTATGCCAGCCCTCCAAAGATGAAGTAGTTTTCATCTCATCCTTAAGAACTGCCTGGTAACAGTTCCAGTTGGCTTTGGCTCTGGGCTTGCTCCGGCGCTTAGTGACCTTACGTCCAATCCACTGTGGTTCATAATATTCAATGAAAGGGTAGAAGCCATCATGTTTCTTGGCATATAGATCCTGGCATAGGAGCTCAAAGGCTTGTCCAGCATGCTCTGGCTTTACAAAAGCTAGTGCTACAAACTTCTGAATTAAGAACTTTCACTTTCCTGATGTATCTAGACGGTGGAGCTTGCTGAGCTCAGGTAGACCCTTTAGTTGCCTGTTGACAGCCTGTCAATAATGGAAAAAACACCCCTGTACCTCTCCATCAAAGGTATTTACAAAAGCGTTATACTGGGCAGTTTCATAGTCCATGATTATAGTTGAGGGGCCAAGTGCTTTATCTTGAGCTTCTTGTTCTGCAGCAAGGGTGGCTTCATCCTTTTCATCATCATCTGGATTGGCTCTAGTGTTATGGCCAGAAAGACTCTTTCTATTACTGGGTAGGGCTTTGATGCCCTCCTGAAGGATTTTAAAAGCCCTTGTGTAGATCTCTTCTGTTGCCCCAGAAGCAGAAATTAGGCAAATGGGAGCACCTTGCCTTCAATAAGGGAATGTACAACCCATAGTTGGTAAAAAAAGGCGGGGCATACTGCAAAGGTACCATCACATAACCAGGTCTCTGAATCTCTCAACTGCTCCAGGTTCTGTTGTGTAGCATAGCATATAATTCTTGCCTCTGCTGTAGGCCCATCATCATGTAAAAGGAATACCTCATCACCATTGAACATCTTTAACTCCTCTGTCAAGACTAACTCTCCTTGGACCATGGCAGATTTCTTATGGGGGAATAGATCATGGTGTTTGTCACATATGTACTTCACTAACTGGTTGCGGTCAGGGATGAGCTTCAGGTTCTCATTATGTAAGTGTGTGGTGGCCTTAACTGCCAGATCAGAAGCCTTGACATCTTTTGAGATTGGGACCATTTGGTAGAGGTACCACTTTAGAAGCTTTTCAATAAGATTTATTGGAGCATTGTATGTGTGCTCTCCTTTTTCACTAGTGACTTTATCCCATCCTTCTGTATTGATCCTGGCAGCACAGCTTCTATCTTCACATACATAATGCTTTTTTCTTCCTGCTCTCTTCTGATTGTTAAAAATGAAAACATAGCAATCACAGACTAAACTTGCACCTCCTTTGACAGACATTAGAGGGAAAAACCAAGGGAACACCTTTGGGAGCTTAAACTCTCCTTTGACGTTACATATGTTGTGAACCTTTAGGGGATCCCATGGGCCAATTGGTGCTTGATGATAGTCAGACAGATAATCATCAGGATCTTCTTTATTGATACTTGATGAGGAGGATCAAGGTGCAGATTTGTTGGGCGGTGGAGGGGAATTATCTGGAGTTGAATCCTTGCACTTTCTGGACTGGGATGAGCTTGATTCCTTGGGACTTGACTCTTTTGAGCTTGATTCATATGGGCTTGGCTGGGGTTCTGGACTCTTGGGTATCTTCTTTCTTCCTTGCTTGTTTAGTAGAACCTCATCTCCTTCTGATTAGTACCAGCTTGGAGAAGAGGAGGGGGTAGGGGAGGGCTCTTTGCTTTCAGGGTCTGGGGTCTTCTCCTTTGTCTTCTGTTTTGTTGAGGGCTCTTTGGCTGGTTTTTGTTGGGGTAGAGACTTTGGGCCTTTCCAGAGGCTTTGGGTTTTTTCTTGGTTGACTTGGGGTTATTTTGTGGCTTCTTGGAAAATCTGTCCTACAATAATTAGAGTAGAGTTCATAAAGTAAGAATAATCATGTGAGACATGAATAAATAAAAAAATAATCACTTGTTTTAAATTTTATTATTAAGTAAATAGTTTATAGAAGTATGGAAAGTAATTTTAGAGCTAGTTTATTATTAAAGAATAGAAAAAACCCATGTTTAAATAAAAAGTCAACATTCTGGTAGTCACAGCTGTCAAAAATATTTAATTTAGTTTGTCAGCATAAAAAACGCTTTAATTTTGATGTCAATATACTGACAGTCAGCATTAAAGTGGAAAAACACTATGTAAATCACTTATAAAGCTTGGTTAATATTTTCTGGAGTTGGTTTTTTAAGGCCAAAATTGATTATTTTTAAATTTAAAAAAATTAAAGGTTTGCATATGTGACTTATGAAAACTAAATAATAGGGATTGTAGAGGGAGTTCTGAAGTACAGCCCTGGGTACTTTGGCCTGAATTACCATACCATTATATGTGTGCTTTTTGCTAAGCGGCAGTGTTTTACTAATAAATAAGTGAAGGTGTCAACATTCAGGCAGTCAGTGTTCTTTTATAGCAACTCTCCTATTAAATCTCGCTTAAATTATGTCACTTTGTTTGCTTAGCCAAACCCCTTTGTTGCAATTTAGGCAACACGTCAATTTGACACAAAGTCAACATTATAATTACATATATAAATTCTAGTTTTAACATATGTGTGTTGGCTTAAGTGGACTTCTGGAAATAAGCTATAGTTTATCCAGTGAGTTTAAAATAACAGTAAATATCTAAATAATACAAAGAATGCTCTGAAAGTTGGCAAATGTCTTTGTTCAATGCTTATATTAATATATATTTAATAAAAACAGTAGTATAAAATATAAAAAGTAGTTATTTTTAGAATATTGTGTATTTTATTAAGAAATTTATGGATTCTTTTTGGGGTTGACATCCAGATATTACTTACTGTAGTTGACCTTAATGTAAAAGTACAAAGAAACTTACATTTTCATAATAAATCATATTAGTTTTTTGGCTTAAAATTAAGCCTTTGTTTAAATGCTGTTGACATTATGTCTGTTCCTTTTTAATTTTGCAATTCTGACTTAATAATTCACTATGAAAAATTAGCTTAGTTTTGGAAATGCCCAATTCTGGCGGATAAATACCAAAATAATGTCAACTTACTGAATGTTGACAAATTGTTGACATTCAGTAAGTCAACTTGAGGAATGAGTTAATTCTGGCAGTTGCCCTCAAGAAAGGCCTCATCAGACCTTCAAAGTCACCCTTTGATGCCGCTGTCTTCTTTGTGGCAAAGAAAGATGGAGGCCTCCGCCTAGTCAAAGACTACAGGGCCCTCAAAAAGGCCACAATAAAGAACAGGTATCCCCTGCCCCTAATTAATGACCTTTTTGATGCCCTGGGGGTTCCCAAATATTCACAAAAACTGATTTGACAGCAGGATATCATCAAATCCGCGTGAAACCTGAAGAAAATCCAAAGACTGCATTTCAGACTAAATACAGATCCTTTGAATGTGTTGTCCTCAATTTTGGCACTACAAACGCTCCCAGTACCTTTGTAACCTTCATGAATGAAGTATTCAAGGAACACATTGGGAAAAGAGAAATCATCTACCTAGAGAACATCATCATCTATAGTCCCAACCTACAACAACACTGTAAAGACATCCACACAGTCCTCCGTACCCTGCAGGAAAACCAACTGATTGCCAAACCATCCAAATGCGAGTTCTTCTCAACTGAACTCCCCTTCCTTTGTCACATCATAAGCAAGGATGGTATCAAGCCCAATCCAGACAAGATACGCGCTATAAAAGAAACACCAGCCCCAAGAAACAAGAGTAAACTCCGCACTTTCCTTGGAATGGTAGCATATTTATGCAGGTTTATCCCTGACTGGGACGCCCTAACAGCCCCCTATCAGCCATCACGGGGAAACAACCAAGTTTGTCTGGAGACCTTTGCAAGATCAACATTTCCACCAGCTAAAAGAGTGCATGGTTACCGCCCCCATCTTGCAATACCCAAACCATGAGGGTATCTATGAGCTAGAAACCGACGCTTCTGATTATGCCATAGGAGGAGTCCTCTGTATCCAAACAGCCCAGAAAGACTTCCTCCCTGTGGCATATGAATCCAGGAAGTTATTGGACGGCAAACAAAGATACCCTATACACAATAAGGAGTTGGTTGACATCATATACTGTCTCATGAAATGGCAATGCTATCTAGAAGGAGCCCAGAGTTCAAAGTACTCACCAACCACAAGTTGTTGATATTCTTTAAAACACAACAACACCTGTCAAGTAAACAAGCCAAATTGTTGAGTCTCATACAGAGATACCCAATGTAAATTGAATACAAGCCAGGCAGAGAGATGCTTACTGCAGACGCCCTATCAAGTCTATACAATAAACACATCCTCCACACTGATGGTGACCCCAACTGGCCCATGTTAATCATGGGGAATCTCTAGGAAGGGTTCCCACATGGCACACCAATGGACATCCAAGAGAAAGTCCTCAAGAACAAACATCTGTTCAAAAATGTATATGGTACCATCCACCAAATCCTTCCAAATGGTGACACAGTACCCTACATTCTGTTAACACAAAAGAATGACACAATCCTCCGTTACCACAGAGACTTGGGACACACCTGTAGCAGAAACTTGCATGAATATCTCAAGTCTTGCTACTGGTGGCTCAACATACTAGATGATATCGGAGAAGTACTAGAACAATGCAAGGTCTGTGAAAAGTACACCCAAACCAAAGCTCCACCCAAATCAGTAGTATCTGTATCCATCACACAGCACTTCAAGGTATGGTTGTTAGATATTGTGGGACCTATGCCTGGTGAAAGCAAAAGCAAGAAGTACATCATCACAGCCATTGACTATGCAACTAGATGGCCTTTAGCACAAGCCACAAAGAAGCACAAATGCAACAGCATGAGACAATTCATTGGCAAGGAGATCATAGCTTAGTTTGGAAAGCCCAACCTCTTAATCACAGATGGAGGCACTGAACTCAAAGCTATTGACACCAACATATACCTTGCCAAAAATGAAATAAAACACGTCACAGCCATCCCATATCACCCCCAAGCAAATGGACGTGTAGAACAACTAAACGGCTCTCTAGTGGAAGCCCTCAGTAAGTTATCTGCCAACAATCCAAAATCCTGGATTGACATGTTACCAACCGCCCTTATGGTCTGCAGAACACAAGTCAACCGCAATACAGGCAAACGCCCTTATGAACTTGTCTATGGTCAGAAACCTTCACTTGTCAGTACTACCACATGACCACAACTGCCACTTCCCAAGAAGATACCAGACAGCAATGACCCAAAAGTTCTACAAGCCAGAAAGGACCAAGAAGCAATGGAACAGCAAAGGGTTCAATGAGAAGCAATCCCATTACAACAAGAAAGGTTCCAAGTCAGAGATGAGATCTTGGTTTCAACCACAACCAGCACAAATTAGACCCAGGATTGTGCACACCAGGCATTGTCATGGAGGTGAAACCCAATAACACGTACCTCATCAAAGGGATTGGAGCTCAAACCAAACTAAAATGTATGCACCATGATTGACTTTGTTTGTGTAAGGCAAGAGCAGCCCAACAAAATTCAAGACTCCCTTTTCCTAGCACCAAACTGGATCAGTACCAGGCCTGTATACCAGATACCCTCAAGAAGGTTCCCAAGGCTCCGCCTTCCAGCACCCCAGGGGGAGAGGTCACAACATCTTTGATTACTCCCTCTTGGGGAATTACCCCCCAAGTAAATCACCAAGCGGCTCACTGAGTGGCTCACTGGCCAGTCAATAAACCAGTGGCATCATTATCAGTTAACCATCTATGACAGGGATCACTCAATCCAGGTCCTAAATGGAACACAACTTGATTAAGCCTTGTGACTCAAGAGGAACATTACTCAGATAAGCCCCATGACCTCCATGACGTACGTGAACACCATGTGGCTTATCATGATACTATATATTAACATATATTCATATTTAATAAAGTATCATTCTCTTCTTAATCTTCCCCTTTATTTTGTTTATTATACTTCCTAGAAGTATAAACTCAACAATTCCAAGCCTTTGATTAATTAAATCCAAAACCAATCAGGTGACACGTGAATAGAGTCAAACAAAGGGGGAGTCAAGTTTCTATTTTTTTATAAATTACATATGAAATCTCTTAATAAATAAGGCTTAATTTATGTAGCATCACTTAATCCACAAACCCAGGAATGACATAATGTAAAGCAAGGGGAACAATCAACTCTAATTTGGCACTTAGACCAAAGCCTACAACCTGTTTACAAAATAAACTAATTTTTTATATTGCATTCCATAGTCAGAATTGATAATCAAAGATAAAACAAACCCAATGTCAACACTAACTAAGAATAGGCTTAAATTTTATTAAAAAATAAGAAGGAAATCACTAGTAAAAATACCAAATTATAATAATTTTAATTTAAGCCCAACTTCAACAATGAATCTCCACAATGTTGACATAGAATAACAGTTTTATAATATTTCTTAATAAAAATCCACAAAATCTGGAATATCTTCACTTATAATAAGTTATTTATATTTATTTTTGGTCCTTTTTTATAGTCCTTTTAGATATAGTGGGTAAAATTTTCAAGCTTTGTTGTATATTATATTAGTGGTTTACTATAGCTTTGAAACCACTGGACATGTTCCAGTTAACCCTTAAACATTGGATTAAGCCAGATTGTATAGGTTAAAACTAGGATTTATATAGTGTAATTTTAAGTCAACACAAAGGAAACCTGACAAAAAAGCAAAAGTGGGACAATGGGAATAAGTTAAGCAAACACAATGACATAATTTAAGCAAGATTTAATAGCAGCTCCACTATAAAAGAAGGCCAACTCCAGCAAAGTTGTCACCTTCACTAATTGAATAAGCAAAAGACGCGGCTTAACAATTTCAACTTATAGAATGGTAAGCTTAGAACCCCAAAACTTCACATAATAATCATAAAACTACTTATTACAATATGTAGTACTTAGTTTTTTAAAAGTTATATTAATATAACTTTATTATAGCCCAAACACCAAATAGTCTATTTTCAGTCTAGATTTTAAACCTGATCTTAATTTAATTAAGATTTATATATTTTTTAAGTAGTGGTTTACCTTAATAATGCTGACTATCTACAAGTTGACTTTCAGAATTAAGACAATATTTTAGGCCAGCTGTCTAGAATCAAAATTTTAATACATGTTAACACTTAAAATGTCAACACTAAACATTTAAATGTAGTTTTATCCTAATTTTTCTTAATAAAAATCCTCAGAACTAAATATATTAATATATTGAAGGTTTTTTGCATAGTCTATATAATAATTATCCACAAATTGCTATATTTTCAGCTGTAACTTTCATTTTTCTATACTTTACTCACAGTTATTTCTCTAACCCCTTTTTCTTTATAGGATAAATCAAAGAACCCCAGCCTAATAAGAAGAAGCCCAATAAAAAACTACCAAGGACACTGTTAAGACTAAGGCATCTTCTTCTACAAAAAAAGTGCATAAGAAACAGCTTAAAAAAGATGAACCAAAAAAGAAAAACCCCACATCTTCAGCTTCTGAGAAGGACTCTGATGATTGTTTCACCTCCCATAGCTGGTATGAGTCTGAGGAAGATAAAGATCTCATCAACAAGAAGAAAATAAAGGCAAGCTTTAAGTCCTCTCCTGAGCCCTCTCATAGTGAACATGAAGATGATGAGCAACATGAGTACTTTCCTGGTTTCCAACACGCTCCTCCTGGGCCATGGGATGCAATAAAAGCCCACAATATTTGCAATGTTAAGGGCTCCTTCAAGATCCCAAAGAGATTCCCAAAATATTTTCCATTGATGTCAGTCAAAGATGGCCCAAGCATGATCAGTAATGGGTATATGTTTAACTGGAACAATCAGAAGCGAGAAAGCAAGAGCAAACATTTCACATGTGAAGACAGAAGCTGCCCAGCACACCTAAACACCCAAGGTTGGGATAAAGTTACCTTGGAAAAGGGGGAACATACCTGCATGCCTCCCACCACTTTGATTGAGAAGCTGCTCAAGTGGTACCTACTCCAGATGATCCCAGTATCAAAAGGCATCAAAGCCACTCACCTGGCAGTAAAAGCCACCAAGAACTTGAAAAAAGAGAAGATTAATTTTGTCCCTGACCATGAACAACTTGTTAAGTATATCTATGATAGACACCAAGAGCTAAACCCAATTGGAAAAAGTGCAGCCCAACTAAAAGACCTGGTCCTTACTCCTGAGTTGCAGATGATCCAAGACAATGAACAATTCCTTCTTCACAATGATGGACCTGGTGCAAAAGAAAGGATCATATGTTATGCCACCTATAAGAATCTAGAGCAACTGTGTGCCACTGAGACTTGGCTCTGTGATGGAACATTTGCAACATGTCCTAAGTTATTCTATCAGCTGTGGGTAGTGAATGCTCAGCTTGATGATAAAATCCTCCATTTTGCCTATTTTCTTCTTCCTGGAGCCTCAGAGGATATTTACCTAAGAGTATTCAAGATTCTATAGGAGGGCCTTAAAGCTATTCCCACTGAAACTGGAAAGAATCCTGGTCTGTCAACAAGGGCCAATTGTGATGATGCTGATAAAGATGAAGTCCCTTAGCTGCTGAAGAAAAGGAACACAATAGATCCCTTGGCCCCAAAATAATTAACATGGATTATGAGACAGCCCAATACAATGCCTTTGTAAAAACCTTCAATGGCAAGGTCCAAGGGTGTTTCTTTCATTACCAACAAGCTATTAATAGACGCCTAAAGGGCAAGACCCTCCTCAGCTCTCTTATACAACAAGATACAACTGATAAATGCAAGTTTCTGATCCAAAAGTTTGTTGCTCTTGCATTTATTAAGCCTGAGAATGTTGGCCATGGACTTGAGCTTCTCTGTAAGGACCCTTATGCCTTGAGCCATAAAGATGAGTTCCAACCTTTCTTTGACTACTATGAGCCACAATGGGTGGGGTTCAAGGTGGTTAGCTGCAGGGGCAAGCCAACAGCAAAGGTAATCTGGAATTGCTATCAAGCTGTTCTTAAGGATGCAATGAAGACAACATTGGGCCTGGAAAACTGGCATAAACATCTAAAGACCTCATTTAGGGTGAATCCCAGATAAAACACCTTTTTGGAGCATCTTAAGGCTGAACAGGGAAAGAATGTCTCCTCCCTTCTGAATATGGAAATAAGGGCTCCAAAGAGGAGAAAACAGTGTAAAGCTAGCATTTATAAAGAGCAGATTAAGTTAGCTGTCAAGAATAAGTACAGGCTATCTGAACTTGGTGAGCAGATAAGCAAGATTGCCACTGTACTCTCTTGCAACAAACCTCCAAGTTAGTTTATAATAAACATTTCTGGCTCTTTATGATATCCTATTATATAATTTCAAGCTAAAAAACTAATAATATTATTTATTAAGATACTTTAAATTAAAATGGAAGAAATAAATAATAATTTTTATAAAAGATATTTATGCTAGAGGCTGGGTTATCTAGCTTAAATAGGTGTTTTAGTACTAAAGTATATGTAATTTTGGGTTGCTATTATATCAGCTATTCTTAAAATAAGTGTTTATCTTTAGTTTCTTTATTTAATATATTTTATTTTTATCAGGCTTATTTTTGAAATATAATCTATAAACTTTTTATATGGTAAATAAAAAAATTATAGTAAAAAGAGTCAATTCCATAGTAAATTATTTTTGAAGTGGATTTTCCTATATTTTTAGATAGCTTTGCATTATTTTTAATTTTATTTTTGGATTTTAACTGATCATGTTACCCCAAAAAGTATTTTGAAGCTTAATTTTTATTAAGTAAAATGTTCAGGAAACAGGTTTTTGCTTGTTAAAAAAGTGTTGACTTCCAGTAGGCTACATGATAATAAACTTTATCTAGACTTTTGTAATGTGTCAACCTGGGTATAAAATTAATTTTGACAGTTGACATGCAGACAGTTTGAATGCCAAATGTTCCCAAAACAAGTGGGGTATTTGATTAATGTCTATACTACTAAATCCAGTATAGTTGTTCTTGGGAGCTTAGCACAACAACTATGGACACTAAAAATAAAATAAAATAGTAAATAACAAAATTTATATAAATGCATATTTAATTTATTAATAAAATAAGATTTGGCTTAAAAAGTGTCAAACTGGTCACCTTTCTTTTTTAGAGTGCTGAAAACAGGGTTTTTTCATTTTTGCAAGTAAATTTACTTATAAATTGCCCCTTAAATTGGTCTTTTAGCTAACTGAATTATTAAACAAAGTCAAATTTGAGTAAATTTAAACTTGGTTTTTGGTTTTGAACCCTTATATTACTAGTAAAAATTAGCTTAAAATCAGTTAAACCAAAAATACTAATAGATTCACATATGCAGCACTCAACTCCCTGGTACTTGACAAAGTGTCAAGTACCAATGAGTCAACATCACCACAGTTGCCCCTTCACCATCCCACTGTGTGATCAACACAATTATATTCCTGTTATCCATGATTCACATCAACTATATAATCATTATCTCTCAATAAAGAATATTATCTAGTTTCCAAATATTTTCCCCCTTGTAACTCTGCTAAAATATCACAGTTTTAACACCAACATGATGAATTAATGCAGAAGGATTCAAACCTGTAATTATGGAACCAATTGGCACAGATAACATGCCCAAATGTACTAATTCCCCAAGGATTTAATATATGCCAAATAATGGGGTGAGATTAGGCTGATTGAACACACATGATCAGGCTAATCATTACATGCAGATCTTTATCAGTTACACACTGAATTATATCTAGACTATTATTCTATTAAGTGAAATGATTTTACACCATATAATCACTGAGCTTATTATAATTAATATGACTTGATACACTGTATAATTGCTGGCCAATATAGTAATTATCAGTGATTGTACTCTGTGTAATCACTAGATCATCAATCATTATCTCTCATTCCATCCCACTGGATGTTGTATCAACTCAGCCCCACCCATTCTGAAAAGTGTATGTGCACATATCAAAAAAGTGATGGGCAAAAGGCTAGGAAATACCAAGTTTGTTTCAGCGTTACATGAATTATAATTGGTTCCTTAGTGGTTTGGGTCAGTATTACACACCAGATAATCTACGGGTTGATATTGGATTGAGTCAGTTTTATACAGTGTATAATCCCCAATTCAAAATGTTTTATTAATAAGCATAAGGCTTGCCAGCCAGAAAGAGATCACTGATTAAACCCTAATAATGGAAAACAGGAATATCATAATTCTACCTCCCAGGTAGGAGGATAAAAATAAGACTATTTCTAAGCAGCATCCAAATACAACATAGTTTCCTAGTGCCATAATAGGTGTGCAAAGATACAGCCAATTGATAAATATCAATAGGCTAGCCCAAGAAGAGTGTATGCTGTAGCTGAAGTGCTATGTATGCCTTGTTAAGGCCAGCATCAGCACATGAGCCAAGGACAGCCAATAATGACAGGTACAGCCAGCAAAAATTACCTATTGCAAAGGTAGCCACTGAGAACTGTCTGAAAAGACAAGAACAAAGGTTGTTGCAGTATATATAGATACAGACACCTGAAAGAAAAAAACAAGCTCTTAGTTACATGAGGATAGCTTGCAGCTGCTTGCTAGATTGTACTCCAGTCCCAATTAACATAATTATCTTCAAAATTCTATTATATTGTGGTCTGTAGTGCTCTTGCATAGGATTAGGTATAGTACATTGGCAAGGCTAACATCCATCTGTAGCTTTTAACATACCAGCAATAACTCCAGTTGCTCAACAAACAAATTAAAGCAACCCAATAAGGCATATGCACCTATATGCGCAAGCAATAAGGCTGAAGCAAAAGAACATAAAAGTCTAGTAGGAACAGGATTGTTGCCACAGTCTTAGTTTTCTGTTTAGTGGGAGGGTTCAAGGGGAACAAAGATGGGGTGTGCCATTTCCCTGGTACAACTGAAGCCTATTTCCCATTATCACAGTAATTGGTGAAATTCCAAGATCCAGGACAAGTTTCCATTTGCATTGTTGATTGTACTATGGAGCACAACAAGAAAAGAATCATCCATTTGAACCTAATTCCCCAAGGAAGAGAAGGTTTAGGCGGTTTCATTGAAGTTCTAAGATTCTTAAAAAATAAAGAGGTATCAGGTTCAAAGTTTTTATTGATTGAGCAATTAAAATAAGCAAAGCTCAGGATCTTATATAGTAAGTAGATTGATGGAAATTGGATATGGGAGCTAAATGGTTTTGTAACAGAAATAATAGGATGTTTCAAGGATTATCAGCTGCTTCTCAAACTCTTTTTTAATGTTTCAACTATCAATCAACTGTTTAAACTTACTCAACTGGTTCAGGAACATATGAGGGTTTTCAAACTTAAAAAGAATATAATTTGATAGTCACAATAGTTGATTATCAAATAGACTGTCAAGTAACTTCTTTACAGAGCCTGGCAGATACAACAGGTGTTTCCAACGTCATCTAATAAATTTCAGTGTTTGATTGGCTGCAAGGTATTGACTGGATAGAATTTTACTTGAATTAATTAATGACCAAAGACTCTAATTTGACTTTAGAGAGATGCAAAAGCACTGGGGAAGACCCAGGTTTGACTTTTGAGTTCAAAATTACAGGTAATTTATTATAATTATTATAATTCAACCCATTAACTTTATTTCTTTTTTTAGGTCCCAAGTAACTACTTATTATACCATAGTTGATATCAAGTAAAATGAATAACTATTAATCATTAAAACCAGTATATTTCAAAGAATAGATGTTAGGATCATCATTAATGATGGTCCAAAAATCAGCCTAGAAAAAAATAACCATATGTGGCTAGGTTTTTTCTGAGAAGGGTTGCTAGATAAGCAAAAGACTGAGTGGTTTGGGGAAACTGAGTACTGCATGTTTGAATCATAGAAGAGATTGAAGGCAAAAGGTTGAAGAGAACACAGAAAAACAAATTGATTTTTAATTTCCTAAGAAAAGAGGCAAGTTTTAAAAGTATAAACATTGAAAAAGAACAGTAAATTTTGTTTAAAGGCCATCAGCATAACCTTATGGTATGCTTAGGAAAATTAGCTATCTAGTTTGGGGTTTAAAAACTGTAAAAACAGCAAAGAGCTTCAGATTTTGTGGAGATAATAATCTTGATGGGATTGGTTGGGTTTGAGCTTATTACACTTCTGATTGACCAAGCTAGATTAACTAGAAGCTAAATGATATATTTAGTAAGAGTAGGAAAATGTATTTAATTGTTTGTAGCAAGTTTAGAAGCTTTTTTATCAAAGAAAAGTAAGAGAAAAGTTATTTAAGCTTCTGAAGAACCATTATAAAAGTATTTCAGCGGGCAAGTGCCTAAGGTCAAAGTTTCTAAGGTTGAACTTGCAGAAATCAAAAATGAGACCCCCAAAAAGTGCAAAAATTGAAACACTATGTAGGGTGCAAAAATTGAAAATACCAAAGATCAAAGTGCAAAAATAGATTTTCCAGAGGTTAACTTCAAAGCCAAATAAAATACAGTTCTTAATATAAAACCATTTATTATTAAATTTTCATAGACTAAAAAGACCCCAAGAAATTCATTTCTGCAATAAAAAGTATATGCTAGATAATAAAAATATTCTTTAATTGGCTGTTTTTAAAAGAAAGTTTATTTTAGTTTCAAAAGAAATATTAGACTAGAATTTATATGTGACTGTATTTAATTGAATATAAAATACAAAACTACACAAAAACCTGCATTAAAATGTATTTGTATGGTAAGATCTTTATTGTCACAACATAAAATTAAAAGAAATCAAAATCAATACAAGATTTTATTTGGATTACTAAAGAACTTTTGTAATGTTCTCAAGATGAGTGAGCCAGTTGGAGGAGTTGTAAGGAAGGAGGGAGTCTTTTGTGACTATCTCAAAGCTGTTGAAATCCTTCCTGCTCTGGGAAACACTTTGGCGTCCATCTAAAAACTCCCGGTAAAGAGTTTCATTGGTTGCTTGTTCAACTTTGAGCTTGTTGATCAGTACATTAAACTTGGGTTTCTTCATCCCAACACAATGGCAAACTTGTTGTGCCAGCTTTCCAGGGAGGAAGTAGTCTTCATGGTCTTATTCTTACAAACTTGAACTGGTTCCATTCAATCTTGTTTTCTTTTCTTCCATGGCGTCTGGTTTCAAGTTTTCCAATCCATTGGCGTTCAAAGTAATCAATAAATGGAGCAAAGACAGCTGCATTGTCCTCCATATACTTGGTATTCTTGAATGCCTCATAGATCTTGCTAGAGTCCTCCTTTCTCACCAAAGCAATGGCAGAAAAGGAGTTGAAGGCCACCTTGGGCTCCTGGGAGGTTGATTTGGTAACCATTCTGTTGAGCTCAGTAAAGCTCTGCAGCTTTCTTCTGAGGCATTTTCTGAAGTGAAAGAAGCAACCATGAGGCTTGCTCTTAAATACCTTTTTAAAGGCATTGGCTTGAGCAGTCTCAAAGTCAACAAGGAGATGGGTATAGTAAGGCTCTGATGTTTCCTCATCATCAGGTTGGCTTGGGGTTTTAGATTTCTTCCTCTTGGGGGTAGAAGTGGGGGCATCAGTAGGGGGAAGGAGATCCAGCTTCCCCTTTAGAATCTCCAAGGAATGAGTATAGTCATCCTCCTTTTTTCCTGATATCAGAAAGTAAACCATTGGTAAAACCTTATCACCATACTTCCCATGTATGTACCAAAGCTGGGAAAAGATCTTAGGGCATGATGAGAAGGTCCCATCAGCCAACCAGTTATCAGCTGTCATTAATCTCTTAAGGTTCTCCTGGGTGGTATAGCAGATGGTTCTTTTATGCTCATCTGGCCCATTTTCATGAAAGAGAAACTGTACATCCTTGGAGGTGACTCTGAGCTCATTTGGTATATCCAGTTCCAGGAGGGAGGTGGCAGATCTTCCCACATTGTCAGGCTTCCAGCAATTATCACTGACATACTTCTGAAGGGATCCAAAAGTACCAACAGCTATCTTTTGGAAACTGGTCAAGTTGTGAATAGCCCTAGTTACTATCTCCTGGGAAGTAAGGCCCCTGTTAAAAGGCTGCCTCTGGCGCAAGTCCACTTTATTAGGCACTGATATATCCCAGTTGGTTCCAGGCAGGTGTGCTGATTGTTCAGCTTCTTAAACTGAGTAAACCCAGTTGTAGTCAGATGAGCGGGGCAGGCAGGCCCCTCACACTTGTAATGATGAAGCACCAAGTGCTTCTGCTCATTATTACACTTAAACATAAACCCATCATGGTAGAACCCAACATTGCCCTTAGAGGACATTATTGGGAAGGAGATGGGTAGGACATCTGGCAGTCGGAACTCCTCTTCATAGTTGCAAATATTTTAACTTTAAGGATATCCCAGGTCTCAAGGCCATCCTCAGTTGGTGCAGCATCTCCAGAGTTGTACATGTCTTCATGTTCTTCTTCAGAGATTTGGGGAGGCGTCTCCTCTTCATCTTCCTGGCTGTAGACAAAATTTTGCCCAGTTGGGCTCTTGGAGGGGCTGGGGGTAGGTTCCTCTTCAGAAGGCTCCTCTTCTGGAGAGGGGGGAGGGCTCAGGGGTTTTCTTGGTGATCTTTTTGGTGGTCTTGGGGCCAGGCTTCTTGGATCTGGAATGAGTGGCCTTCTTTGGGTTGATGGGAGTTGACTTAGGGAGCATCTAGATGGCTCAAAGTTAGTATTTTTTGGTTGGTAAAAAAGAATATAAATTATTAATAAGAATATTGTTTTTTTAACAGAATCTGAAATTCAGAGTGTTTTTTACTATATGTTGTTAGTTTTAAAAAATATTTTAATTGAGGTAGTCAACTCTATAATGCTTTTGAAAGGAGCAAAAAAGGGGCTTTTGATCAGACAATTAGGGAGTTTTGATTTTGGCACTTCAATCTCAACACTCTAAAAAACATAAGGAAACATAGTAACATATTAAATTAAATTAATATTTTTTTCAAAACTGCTAAAATCTGCAGTTTTTACTAAACTCTTTAAAAAGTTACACTAAACTAACCCAAAAGGCCTGAAACTCTACTATGTTCTAAAGCAAGTCTTTAACCTTTAAAATGCTGATTTTAAGCTTAAACTTACACTGGTGAAATTATTATGGTTTTGTAAAGTAGAGCGTTTGTTTGGTTTAAATGCAATTTCATTTCCCCAATTTTCATTATAAACACCTATTAGAGCTTAGTTAATAAAATATTAAATTCCAATCATAATTTAAAATATATTGGTGAGCAATAAATCAGTGTGTTTTGAATTTTGATTTGAAGCTTTTTTGATTTGCACACTCTATTACTACACCCAGTGATTTACTAAGTGATCATATAATATTTGTTTGATCCAGCACTCTATCTTTTACATAATAAAAATCACTAAAATTATAATCAAATGCTTTACAGGTGATTGTGAACCTGTATGATAGGTTTTAGTTTATTTGGTTGAGTATGATATGATTTTGAAGCTTTTCTGATCACTTACATAGTGATAGAATAAATATTAAGTGATATTTTAATTTTTTAATTTTGGGGCCCCAAATATTAAATTAAAGAGACTTCTGGACTTTGATTTCTGCACTTTTGATTTTGTCTCCTATATTCAAAAGGATAAATAAATTCTATTTCAAAACCAAATTAATGTAAGGTGTGTTTTAAATTGCATTAATTTGGGCACTTCAAACTTAGTTTTTTGATTTTAGCTACTAGTAAAAACATTTTTAAAAAAGTCAAATTTAAGAAAAATATTAAATTTTTTGGAAAATGTTTTTATTCAAAAAAGTGCGGAGATTGAAAAATCCATTGATTTGGAGATTTTGATCTCCGCACTGTGACTTTAGGCACTTACCCAATTCAGCCTAGGACAGAGGGAAGCTATATAAGACCATTTGGCTGAAACAGTTCAAGGCATTTTTGGCTAATAGATCTAAGTTAAAACATGTTATTGGGCTTAAACACAAAGATCTATCACTTTAGGCATTGAAGCTGGTTCTGGAGACTTCAAAAGTGGTAGGACACACCATCTCAAAAACAGAACTTCAATTTACGTCATCTCAAATTTAATTTAAGATGGCGTTTTTTATGTTAGTGACTTTAATTCACAAAAAAATAAACAATAAACTAGTTAAAATTTAAATATACCTTTATAATGCAGCATCTCAAATTTATACTATCTCAATTCCGTCACTTCAAGTCAGATTAATTAAATCTTATTTTGCTAATTTTATTTACATATTAACTCACTTAGTGTGGGGCGTGTTTACATCATCTCAACTTTACGTCATCTCAAATCACACTATTTAACTTTAAATAAAATATGTTTATACCCAAACTAAAATAAAGCCTGTTATATAGTGCCAGAAGATGTTCCTATAGTATTAATCTAATACATTTAAAAGGAACAACCTAAAATAAAACCACTATGATAGACCTTCTAGTGATTGTCATTGTTGGGTAAAAAACAGTTTTTCATATATAATTTATAGCTTAATTATACATAATAGTTGATAAGAGTCCTCTTAAAATATTTTAATAGTGATTTTAATATGTAAGGGGGTGATTACGCCGTTTCAATTTACGTCACTTTGAATTCCACCGTGTTTCATATCACCCAATTGATTTGATGCGCACAATGGATAGGGGAAATTAAGAGGAAATTACACATGATGCCAGGCTACGCTATATCAATTCCCTCACCACAATTCTTGCTTTCCACTTTTCAAAAGTAAATAATCACGTCTAAAATCAATTAAGCAAAAAATCTAGGAAAATATATGAAAATTTGCATATATATCTTTTGGCCTACTCTAAACAACTGGTTATTTTTAAACCCCAGTTGTATAAGCTAGTTTTTGATAAAATCAAGTTTTACTAAATTGGCCCATTTGAGGTAACTCCACCGGAAATTTGTTAATTTAATATAAAAAATGGTCAAAAACACTATGTTTTTGAGCTACATGTCAGGGATTCAGTCTTGGGCAACCGGCCTGTTGTTTTCAGGGGTAACTTGGGCCAGGTTTCTTTTCAGGCAATGCCCACCACAATAGGAGTGCTAACTTTAAAAGGTATGAAGCTAACTTCCCCACCCAAGACCACGGGCCGGCAGCCAGGATTATAGTGTCAATTGCCCCTGTGAGGGTGATGTACACAATCTCATTCAGCTTGCCAGTATAGTTGGTTGGGAGGTCAGGTGCGGAAGCAGGCATGGGTTTTGGTGTCACAGGTGACTCCATGGGCAGATTGTAAGCAGGGAGATAATTGAATTTCCCTCTGAACAACTTGGGTGTTGAGATTATCCACAGGCCTTGTCAGTTGTAGCTAATAGCAGATTGTATGCAGGCCAGGGGATTAAGTTCAAGTATTTTTCTGGGGTGTATTCCTTGTATTCAGACTTCAGAGGATAGTTGGTAAAGTGGACGGGTCCAAAGGGTACACCAGGAGGACATAAAACAGGGGGCGGTGGGGCAGGCGGGCCAGGAGATCTTGAACTGAATTGGTAGACAGCAAATACAAAATAAGGTAATAGCTGTATAAACCAAATTAACATATCCTTTATTCAAAAAAGGCAATAAGTTTGGAGTGTGAGGTCCTTGGGTCTATATATTACCCCCCTCAAAACTTAACATTTTTCATGGGGGGTTCATCAGGGCAGTGGGAAGGCCAGGGCTGGGGGAACTGGGTGATTGGGTCCAAGGGCAGCAAAATGGCACCTGGCCTGGTAGTTCTTCCATTGATCAAGAATCTTGATTTGGCTGCTTGATTGTCTTGCTCTGGCGTCAAAGTCATGGGAATGGGCTGCAGGCCTGTGCCTCCTTTCTGGGTTTGCTCTTGATTAGTTGCTGGTGTATACTTCAAGTTTATGAAGCTAATAGTTGCCAAATCAGTACCTACATTAGGCGCTGTGATTAATCCTCCATTTGGTATGATGATTTCTTTGGTTTGTCTCTTTTTACCGCATGGGTCAGTACACTGAGTATCAGCTTGTGGGGGCTCAATCTGTAAAAAACACGGGTGGGCAGTCCCACAGTCCACGGGCCTGGCAGTCCAAGGGAATCCAGGTTCAGGGTTTGATCCCTGCTCACAGGCCTGGGTTTCTAGGGAGGAAGAATTGTCAATCTTGACACTACGCACCTCAATTATGTCACTTTGAAATTTTCATTTGGACTGCAAGTTTCAGTCAAAACTCAAAGTTTTGAATACTTGTGTTACTAATAAAAAACTTATTTTTACAGAAAAAACATTGAAATTTTAATATTATATATTTAAGACTTGTGGTGCTCAAGGGTTTTAAGGGTAGATTGGGTGTAGCTGAGCAGCAACTGGGAACACAACAGGATTAGTATCTTCTTACTCAACAGAACCTCTATTTATGGGCTCTGCAAGTCATCTAAGAATTGAAAGTTGTTGGTTATGTTTGTATGGTAAATGATTGTCTTTATTGGGGGTCTTTTATAGTTGGAGGAGGAGAGGGGAAAGGAAAGGATGAGTCATACTGACTAAAGGGCTAGACTGGCTGACACTAAGCTATTCTTGAAGAGCTGAAACACTTTGGGGAATATTCAGAAGGGAATGGCTTAGATTGGGTAAGAAGTGAACATTTAGGCATGTGACCTGGGAGCCAGGTGGTTGCAGCAATAGTAGGACTGTCTTTAAGGAACTGGGTGTAGAATAGGGTTTCAGGTCAAATTCCGTGGTGTCAATGTTTGGTAAAAGGCGCAGAAGAGCAATATACCAAATTACATAGTGAGCATGAGTGATGGGTTGATCATTGATACATCTGCAGCTAGCCGCAGATGTGTCAACAGGTCAATAATTGCCACTAGTAAATCCTCTTCTGATGGGTCACCAATCAAAGCATCTGAGGCAAGCTGCAGATGCATCAATTGGTAACTAATTGCCATATTAAAAACCACTCCAATGGGTCACTGTGGGGTTCCTGGTCACCAATCCCCATAGTGTGTCCTGGGTCATAGCCAGGGACCGGCTTGGAGGAGTTGTCATTCTCCAACAGGGGTGGAGGGTTGGTGAGAAGCTTATACTTGGCTTGCATAAGGGCAAACTCCTCAAGTATCTTTCCAATCACCAAGCAAGCGTCTCCACCGTATACCTGGACTTCAGCAGATGCCAGCCCACCTGTAGGCCAATACCAATCCTGGAGTAGTCTTGCAAACTCTTCTCTGATGAACTCTCTTCCTCTATTTGACATCTCCAAATGCCTGGTCACCTTCTCCCACTCCTCCTGGGAAGATTTACTAGAGGCAAACTTCCTGCACCCTAGGTGGTATGATTCCTCATCCCCTGGGCTAGGATAGAAAATATGGGGCAATTGACACATGAGACTTATATACTCTTTTCACACAGGAAAATCAGATAGGGGTTGTAATAGGCGCTTTATTCTCTGTCAGAACAAGATCCCCTTAGAAACCTTCTGAGATATTGCCTTTGGGTAGGGAATAAGGAGGGTTTTGTGCCAAAACTTGGAGTCCTTCAACAATATCTTGGACTCCTTGTACTTGGTCTTTGACTCCCGCTCCTTGATCTTGGGCTCCTTTGCTTTGGTCTTGGGCTCTGGCACTTTGGTTGTGGGCTCCGTTGTCTTAATCTTAAGCTCATGTGGTCTGACTTGGCTCTGGCTTCCTATCCTTGGTCTCCTGCTCCTTCTGTATCTTTGGTGGCCTTTGTAATCCACTTGATCCAGTCCCTGAAGAGTCTCAGATAGCTCTCCCTTTTATAGCCCCTTTTTTCAGACCAAAATCCTCCCTTAGAACTCTGGCTCTTTAAAGCTTAAACTATCCTGTTTTTCTTCTTTTAATAATATATTAAACCTTCAAACTTACTTCATCCAATGAAAGCCCTGAATTTTCCGCTTCTGCTCCCCATTTTTTAGGCTTTAACTCTCAAGTTAAAGCCCTTAAAAACCTGATCAAGTAGGCTCCAGGTTGCAGCCAATCAAACGCCTTGCTTTAACAGTTTTGCCAAAACAGTTTACCCAGATGACTTGTTCCTGACCCTGGTTCAAACTTCAAGCTGCCCTGCTCCGGGTAAACCACTGCTCTGCGTTTCAAACAGTTTTGCCAGAAATTCCTGTCACGTTTCCCTGGCAAATCTTGAGTGCTTCCACATATGTTTTACTTAGGCAATTTTCAATCCTTTGATTTTTCAATGTTTCTCTGTGTTTCTCTGTGTTTCCGTCAACGTTTTGCATCCTTGAACCTGCCTGTTGCTTGTCCTTTTGCTTTCCTAGTTGTTCTTGGCAAAATTTGCTCTTTTGCTCTCACAGTTTCTCCGTTCTTCTTCCAGCTTCTTTCTGGTCCCTTTTTCTCTTTAATCTTTTTCCTAAAAATAACATATAGTTCTAATAAACTATAGGTTATTTTTCCTCCTCTTTCTTTTTTTGTATGATTTTTAATCCTTTTTCAATCATAATCAGGCAGTATTCAATCTTTCTTTAACTGCTTTTTTATATCCAAATCTCTTCTCAAAAGCCACTAAACCAGCTCTTCCAGCCTCTGTATTCAGTCCAGCTAGGCCATCCTCTCAGCTCTTCAGTTCTTCAGCACCAACTTCTGGTCCTTTGGCCATCCTACACCATGATCTGCTAGTCTTTTATTCTGTCTTCTTATCCTTCTGCTTATCCTTAACCAGTTCCACACTAAGAACTTCATTTGTTCCTTTAACACACTGAACCATCTTAGTTCATTCCATTCAATATGAATTAAAAGTTCATCAACTAGCCTTCACTGTGACCAAACAGTTCCTCTTGCTAGTTTTCTCTGCTAATTCCATGAACCACCTTGGTTCTTTATCTCAGCCCCCATTACCAGAACTTGTAGACCCAGGCATGAGTCTACATTGAACTGGCGTTTGACTGGGCCCTCGCAAGTGGCAATCCACTTAGGCCATTCAACCATAAATCTATGTCTATGCGTTGTCTTTACTCACCCAGGTGATGAAGTCTGGGCTTTCAGTTGCATAGTAATCAGCTCTACTTCCCAGAGGCCTGATCACACCAAGTTCTGCAGCTTGCTTCCCCAAGCAAGCCACCTTGGTGACACCTCTGAGCATGCATATACCCTCCAATGCTCACTTTGGGTTTCCCTAAAGCTCCCATAGGGGCATAAACAAGGACACCCTGCCAGTCTGTTAGGCAGGGTGCTTTCTCACAGACCTCCTGTAAGCGTATTAGGGTACGCTGAGCCCTCAGAGCTCTTCCCCTCCCTGGCAGCCTGCGTTACCTGTCAAGGGTCCAAACTCACTCTCCCCAGACAGAAAAAGTTCCCTGCTTGCTATTTCAGTCTCCACCCTCCCACAGCCACAATTCCCTGCTAGGTGAAGTACTATAGCCCAAAGCAGCTAACATCTTCTGCTAGGTGGAGGCAACAACTGCCTCTGGTAGTCCTTTGTTACCTACCAGCCAGGCCTTACTTACCCTAGTAGACCATGTTACCTACTAGGGTTATCTCACTTCTCCCAGTAGACCAAGTTACCTACTAGGCTCTCCCTACTTACCCCTAGCAGCCCTCTGTTACCTACTAGTTTACAGCGCCACCAGCTAACCACACATTGTCACTCTTCAGCATATTGTCTTTATTTGAAGCCAAATTCACCCTTGCCTGCAAACCGCACACATGTGGATCACCACAGTCACTCTCCAACATATTTGCGCTAGCTGCAGTTGCGTTGATTAGTCTCTAATTAGAAATGCCATTATATGATTTGGAACGTTACTCTCCAACATAAAACACAAAAAATAACAGCATTTTCCCTTATACTTTTCCAAATAAAGAAAGAGTCTTACTATGGTAATACTGAGGAGTGATACCCTGCACCACAAGACTTTTTCTAAAATTCTATGTAAAAAAGACTACTTTTATATTAAAATATTCTCATTTTTCTCTTTCACAAACAACCCCCAAATTTCCCAAATTTTGATACTAATTCACTTTTAGATGCCTCCCAAGCCTACCACCAAAGCTGCGCCCAAGGAATCCAAGGCCTCCAAGTCCAAGGTCACTCCTTCCAAGGCAAAGAAGACCAAAACTATCCCCAAAGAGCAGCCAGCTAAAGGGTAAAGCTCCCCCAAGACATACACACCTTTCCCTGAACCTGAGGAAACAAGCCCAAACCTTCCCCACTCTCCTTTTGTTTACTCCCCTTCAGATCCCCAGGAAAAGTTTTTCAACTTTAACCGCCACTCTGATCTTACTTCAGAGCATGAAGAGGAAGAGGAGCCTGGTGCTCTGTGGATAAGAAGATTGAGCCCTGGAATCTAAATACCATCCACAATATCTGCAATTGAAATTACACCTTTGCTGTGCCCACCACATACCTAGCCAGCTACCCCATAATGACTAAGAAAGGAGGAGTCAGCTTTGGTTACAAGGGCTACAGCTTCAGCTGTAACAATGAAAAGAAACCAATCTGCCAACATCACTATAAATGTGATAATGTTGGCTGCCCTGCAAGGCTCACTACATACAGGTTCACTAGATTCAAGGTCCCAACTATTGGGCATGACTGCACCAAGCCTTTTAACCCCCTTTACCAACTGATCTGCTGGTTTTTTTGCCAGGTCATCCCTACCAGCAAAGATCAAACCACCACTGAGGTTGTCCATGATGCCCTCCTCAATTTAAATGTCATCCAACTTGTCACTGTTAGTATCCCCTCCAAATTGCAGAGATATCTCACTGATCAGAGTTATGCTCTGAGCACTAAAGTTTTCAGTGCTTTATCAATTGATCAATTGATCTTAACTGAGGAAAAAGCCTATTTTGTCATGAAGAGAGATTTCTTCTCCACAATGACGGCCAACATGCCCATGAGCGCATTATTTGATTTGCCACCTCACAGGATCTGCCAACCTGTTGAAATGCAAAACATGGCTTGCAGATGGCACTTTCTCCACCTGCCCAAAACTATTTAACCAGCTTTGGAATATTCACGGGCAGGTGGGAAATATAGTTCTTCCCCTGGTCTTTTTTTCCTCCCAAATAAGAAGCAGGAAACTTATGTCTGTGCTCTTACATTTCTAAAGGCCAAGTTGGATGAGTTCCTCCCAACCATTGAAGAGGAGCCAAAGGAGACCAGAGGGCGTAAAAAGAAGGCCCAGTCTCAGGAAGAGGAAGCCACCCCAACCAAAAAGCCGCCTGAAAGCCTTTTTCTACCATGAATATCTGGTAGTGGATTTTGAACAGGCTCAGGCAAATGCTTTTATTAGAGTCTTTAAGAGCTCCCTCAGGGATGCTACTTCTACTCCTGGCAGCCACTCTGCTGCCACCTCCAAAATTGCTCTGATCTTCATGAGCAGGTCAACTCTGAAGGCACTAAAGAAGCAAAGGACATGTTCAACTGCTTTGCTGCCCATGCCCTTGTGAGAAAGGAGGAGACCAATGCCTTTTGTGATGCCCTCCTCCACCATCTCTATATCCTTGCCAACCAGGCAGCCTTTGCTCTGTTCATTGACTATTTTGAAACTCGATGGGTTGGAGTATTTCAAGGAGCATACTGCATCAGAAAATGTGGTGACTCAATTACCTGGAACTGCTATAAGCAGGTAAAAGATGGTTTGATAAAGACCACTTCTTCCCTTGAAGGGTGGCATGGCCAATTTGCAACAAGATTCTGGGGTTAAAAGCCCAAATTAAAAAATAATGGTGCATTTAAAAACCCAGCAAGCCATCTCTGCCTGGCTCTTCAAGACTAGTATGAAGACCAAGGACAACCCCCCAAGCAGACAAAAGCGGTGAAAAAGTATACAGAAATTAGCAAGATGGTCCTTGTCTACTATCCCAAGGATAGCAAGCTTGAGCATCTTCAGGCCATCTCAGTTGCTCTTTCCATTAATGTTTGGGCCTATTTGCAATAAAAACTTCTTTATTTTCTCTCTTATTTCCTTTAACTTTATCATTCTTTGACTTTTATCTAGTATTTGGTACAATTATATGCTTGTTTTAAAGTTTTATCATGGTTATAATAGATAAAATAGTTGGTTTTGGGTATATTTCTTTTGGGCTTAACACAACCTTGTTGCTACTAATTAAAACCCATTTTTTATTGCAGATTTTAATTCCAAGGCCTTTTTTAAGCCTAGAAATGTTTTAAGTTTTATTTTATTGGATTCTTTTGGGTTTTTTGGAGTTGAAAAAATATAAATTTTGAAAACATATTTTTCTTAGTTGCAATGCCATAAGTCAAAATGGAGTTTTTAATATGAAATTGAGATACAAAAAATTGAGATACCGTGTTTTGAGATGGTGTTTTTTGATAAGGCGTTTTTGAGATGGTGTTTCCTACCTCAAAAGTAGCAGTTAGTCTTCTAAAAGTCTGAAAAAAATTATTTCCAGAAGAGTTTTAAAGGGGATCTTTAATCTGTTAATAATTTCTTGTTAGACCTAACCAAGTTTATGGTGTTCAGAGCATAGATTATTTTGTAACTGTACTGTTTTAGCAGAGTTACAAGGGGAAAATATTTGAAAACTTGATAATATTCTTTATTAAGAGATAAGTATTATATAGTCATTGTGAATCATGGATAACAGGATCATGATTGTGTTGATCACTTGGTTGGATGGTGAAGGGGATGGCTTGATCCTGATAATGAGTTAAGCGCCCAATTGAGATATCCACAGTAAGAAATCATCATTTGTTCATTTTGTTGGTTTTGGAAATTTGAGTTGACTTCCTAGCTTGGCTCTGAGTCACTGGGAAGTCAGGTTGCGGGACAAAAACCCATTTAATCAAGCCCTTGCTGGCAGGTCAAGCCTGCTGTTTTGACACCCCCTAACTGAAGGTCAGTCTCATCTGGGGGTAGGTTGTCAGGGAGGTTGTCAAAAGCCTGGGCATCATATTGTACTAACTTTTGTTTGGTGGCAGGTAGGACGGTCTCACACTGTTTTTGCCTCGCTTTACAGAGTCTTAGACAGTCATGGTGGAGGGCTTTGTCTTGTTTGTGTTTTCTGAGTCCTTTCACAAGGTAAGTGTTGTTTTCATTTACCTTTAGGATAATGGCAGGGCCCACTTTTTCTGACTATAATTTACTCTTGTTGGTATTCATTACTCAAACTTTGTCACCAACCTCATGTCTGTCTTGGATAGGACAAAAGTATTCTGTAGAAATTTTTCTTCTCTTTCTGATTGATTGACATTGGCCTCTATGACTTGGGATCTGAGCGGGGGGAACCTTGCTTGAAGTTTCCTGCTTGGGTCCTGAAAATGCTTGGATGATATTGGGCTGTGTGCCATAAACTAGCTTGAAGGGACTTTTCCCATTGGATCTGTTCACACAGGTACAACATAAAAGAAGTGCAGTTGATAGCTGCTTATGCCAGTCCCCAGGTCTCCCAGCAGTGAGCTTGGAAAAGGGCCTGCACTAAGCTACCATTTATCAGCTTCACTTGTCCATTGGCCTGAGGATGGTAAGGTGTTGTCACTGTGTTCTGGACCCCATTCTTGGTGAGGTGTACATTGGTGTTTTTGGAGGTTGATGCCTTACCCCTCCTTTTATCAGGAGTTTTGTCTTTCCAAACTTACTGATGATTTCCTTGCCTATGAATTTTCAAACATTGTTGCCTGTATGAGTCTTCACTGCCTGCTCTAACGGCCAGCAAGTGGCAAAAATGATGGGAGGTGATGATGTACTTTTTGTTGTTATGTTTTCCTGGACATGGTCCCCACAATGTTGAGGGCCCATACCTTGAAGAGTAACTAGGAGCAAATGGGCAACACAGACTTAGGCGGGGTGTTGCTCTTTGCAAACTTTTCACACACTTCACATTGGTTGAGTTATTCTTGTATGTCTTGATATAGAGTTGGCTACCATGCCTTGTGCTTGAGAAATTCATAAATATTGCAACTCTTGATGTGCCCTAAATCTCAATGATAGCATAGAATGGTGTCAACTTGTTGATGTGTAGGGATATATAGGATTTTCTCCCATCAGTCATCTTGTGGTGTAGCGTCCTGTATACCATTGCAAAGAGGTGTTCATTTTTAATGACAGATTCTTTATTGATGGTGGTAGTGCCTGGAGGGAAGCCTTTGTCTTTAGTTTGGAGTACCAGGAGGAGCCAGTCTAGGTCAAGACTTTTCCCCCTTCTTTTGGATCTAACATACAAACAGGAGATTGTATATTCCATGGCAAGTTTGGGTCCTGGTTTGTATTAGATTATCATTTTAAACCTTTTGAAAAGCTCTATCCAGCGCGCTTGGCACCTGGATAGGCTGGCTTGTGTTTTGAAGTATATGAGGACTTATGGTTAGTTAGGGTGGTAAACTGATTGTTCTGTTCTGAGGCAAGGCACAGACACACAATGTGGAATACTTACCTTAGTATTGGATTAATACTAAAACTTGTGTTGAAAACAGGCACACACCAGCAGGTTCAACAGGAGAATTAGTAGACAGGGGCACACGCTCACCATTTGCCTTGGAATTTGAAGATTCATAAGACATTGACCAACTTAATTTTAATGAATGTTTTTATTAGGTCCTATACAAGTAGGAAGATAAAACTGTCCCCTGGGCGTCTACTGCTGACGCCTTATATAGGGGTATTCTCATATTACTAATTACCAGTCACTGGCAATGTTTTCTAGGACATTCCAGCACACTGTAGAGTCTTGGCTAGGTTGGCGGAAGAGGGAACAACCTTCTATTTTTGGGCACAATCCTGCAATGTATAGCACAAGGATACCCTCTGCTAGCACATTAATCAGTGATCCTTTTTAAGGTAAGCAATCACTTCCATTTCTGGTTCCACATGCAAGTCAAATAGGTCAATCAAATTAACCCTGCCGCCTTGGAGTTATTTCCTTTCAAAGCTGGCATCTTGGCGCTTGATGTTAATTTTTGTGGCGCTCTGGCGCTTGCAATTAATTATGCTGGTGCCGTGGCGCTTGTTATTTAGAGTGGTGGCAGTGTGGCGCAATTAATCCTTAGTGACAACATCATGGCTTGCTTATCATGCATTCAATTATGTGGTAAGTTGGCACTCATTTCCAAAAGGGTAATTGAATCCCCTGGTTAATTGTATATGGCCACCTAATGAATTAAGCTTTCCACAATCCCTGGTCAACAATTCTTCACAACTTGGTCAGTTGGCAGAGAAGGTTATTGGATTACCTTGTGGCCCTGAATGATAAATCTCTACTAGTTGTAGCTAGAGAGAGGCGCCAAAGTACTTGGAAACACAAAAACAGAAATGTGAATATAATTTAGATTTTATTGGGTATAAAGAATGAAGAATATATAGTGTTTAGCTTTACCACAAAACAGTACATGGACAGTAGGATCACATGGCACAAGTATGAGGGGGTAAAGTGAGTTGCTCAGAATCAGGAAACAAAACAATTAAATTCCCCAGTTCAGAAGCAGATTCATTTTGAGGGGCAAGACAAAAAGCAAGGGATTTTTTCTCAAAAAACCCCAACAAAAGCAAAATTGGAACAGTGTGAATAGCGGCATTCATGACATTGCCCCCTTTTAGATTGGTCTTAGGGGGTAGTACTTACAGAGAAACTTGACATGCATTCAGGCAAACAGACAACCACTAGAGAGGAGTTTCACAGTGTACTCTGACCCTTGTTTGAAGGTCACTTCCAAAGGGCCAACCCACAACATACCTAGCTTGTGAGCATGTCCTCTTACTCCATGCTGATAATAGAGAACATAATCTCCAATAATAAACTCAGGTAAGGGAAAACATCCAGCATTGTCAGGTGAGAGCTCAAAATCTTGGTCTTATACGCAGAGGTATACACAGTGGCTTGTATGTTGATTATGTGGTTGACCAAATTTTTGATGTGGGCATCAGGGTCCATGGCCTTGTCAGAAGAGATTAGGGGGCCCCAGGAAAGACAGAGTTGTGGCCTTGCACTCATACAGTATAGAAAAGGGTGAATACCCCATGTCCAATGTTTACTGAGGCAATAGGCAAAGAGAGCAGTGGGTAAGTATAGATCCCAGTTTGCAGCATCAGAGTAAGTGAGGTTTCTTATGATGGAAACCAAGGTCAAATTAGCACGCTCTACAGCTCTATTAGATGAAAAGTTGTAGGAAGCTGAGAAGGATTGATGAGACCCTAGAGTCTCAACAACAAAAGTCATCAACTTAGCATTGAATTTAGTCCCATTTTTTGACAACAACACTTAAGGGCAGCCATGGCAATCAAATATATCTTGCAGAAGGAAGGCTGAAGTTGTCTTAGCAGTGATATCCTTAGTAGGGCAAGCTTCCATCCATTTTCTGAAATGATTGACAGTAATCAGGATGAAGCTGCAACCTGAGCAAGAATAGGGTAGGGGACCTACAGCTTCAATACTGACAGTATGAAAGGCGTGCTTTGAAGGGACTAGCTTGAACTTGTGAGAGGAAGCTCAAGGTTGTAGGAGTTGATAGTCATGACAACTAGTAATGACGTCTGGAATCAACAGGCAGAGGTTCTCCCAGAAATACTTCTTCTGGAGCCATTCATGGGTCTTAGCAATGCCTCCCTGCCTATTTTTCTTATGCACTTGAAGCACCAATAAAGGCAAAGGCTAGGGCGTAAATAGAATAGGTATTGATAATGCACCTTTTTGAAGAGCTGGCTGTCACAAATGAGGGTGTTCTCAGACAGTTTAGCCAGGGAAATTCTTAATCTCTTCATTTTTGTTCTCCTATGAAGAAGGTTATCCAATTTGCTCATATAACTGATCAGCTTCAGCAGGGTTTAGAGCAAGGATAGGCATTCAGGACAATCTTTCAGTGTTTTGGTGTTAGATTCCAGGACAATGTGGCACTGTGAACTCATAGCCCTTCAGGCAGAGGGCCCATCTAGCTAGTTGTCTTTCTAGTTCTTTGAGCTTCTGCAATCACTTGAGCAACGCGTAGGCAGTGACCACAGTGAAATGAGTGCTGTAAATGTAATGGCGGAATTGATTAACCACATGCAATACAACAAGGCATTCTTTCTCTGTGACAGAATAGTTCTTCTCATGCTTGTTGAGAGCACTAGAAGTATATGCCACATGGTGATCCACCCCCTCATCATCTAGTTGGGCCAGGATGGCCCCAATAGCTGGGTTGCTAGCATCTATGTATAGGATGAATTCCTTTTCATAGTCAGAATACACCAAGATGGGAGCCTCCTTGAGTTTTTGCTTGAGAGTCTCAAAGGCCTGTTGTTGACTAGTAGTCCATTCAAAGGGGACATTGTATAACAGTTGAACCAGCGGCTCACTAATGTCAGCAAGCCAGGGATAAACTGACTGTAGTAACCCATCATGCCCAGAAAGACTTGTACTTCTTGGAGTTTGGTGGGCAGAAGCATTTTTTTGATGGCTTCAACCTTCTTGGTCATTGGACAATTTCCTGTTTGGGTTACTTCATGGCCCAGGAATTCAAGGCGCTCTTTGAAGAAAGCACACTTAGAAGGCTTTAACTTGAGGCCAGCTTCTTGAATCTTTATGAACACCTCTTTAAGATGGGCTAGGTGATCTGTGAAAGTTGCGCTGAATACTGTTATATCATCTAGGTAGACTAAGACACACAACAACTTCAAATCATGCAGGATGGAATCAATGGCCCTCTGGAAAGTTGCCGGGGCATTACAGAGCCCTTGCAGCATGCAGGTAGGTTCAAACAATCCTTCTGATGTGATGAGTGCAGCTTTCTGATGGTCTTCAGGAGAGAGGTCAACTTTCCAGTAGCCATACAACAAGTCCATGGCAGAGAAAAACTTAGAACCTCCAAGGCGTCAAAGGGCATCATCAATGCGCGGTAAGGGATAGGAATATTTCTTGGTTAGAGAATTCAACCTTTGATAGTCCATCACAATCCAGTGTCCACCATACTTTTTCTTTAAGATGAGCAGGGGGGAAGCCCAGGGACTTTGAGAGGGAGCTAGCAGTCCAGCATCCAGTAGTTGTTTGAGCTCCTTAGAAACCTGTGCATCTTCCACTCAGCTGCAGCGGTATGGCTTGGCACAAAAGAGGGGAGCATTTTATGTGTCAATCTGATGAATCACACCTTTGGGTAGCTCATAATCAGTACTATCTTTAGCAAAGATGTCTGAGAACTGGTCTAGTAAATAAAGCACCTCTTTCTGTTGGACCAGGGACAACTGAGGGAAGTCTTGGGCAGTGAACAGAGATAGGACTTGAGGCTTGTCTTTGGGTAGGTTAAAGTCTTGAAACGTTCCAAAAGGGTGAAGAGACAAGACTTCAGAAGCATTTAACAACTTTCTGTAACCAATGACCTGTCCTCTGGATACTGTCATAGGAAGCGCAGTAAGGTTGGCAACTAGTAATTGAATGGGATCCTTGTGGGAAATGTCCATAATTCCAGGACAAAGGTAAGGCTTGTTACGCTCCAGCAAAGGAGGGGAGTACAGCTCTAAGAAAGTCTGTTCAGGTAGTTCATATGATATCTGAGAGTCTATGATGGCCTGAGAGCCTGGGGGGATAGTGATAGCAGACGTGGCCATGAGAGGGAATCCCTCAGTTGCAGGACAAGCCATGGGAGGACACTTCATGTTGGTGGAATGGGTTTGGTATTTTAGGGTGAAAACTCCAGTGGGGTACTCCAGAGTACATGTCTTCAAACGTTTACCGGGAACTTTGATTGGCTCTTCAAAGATTAGAGGGACTTTGTACCCTAGGATAGAAAGATAACCATCCTTTAGGTTGATGATCCCATTATATTCCCAAAGAAACTGGGTACCAACCAAAAGGTTGTAGCTCTCATTTTCTAGAACAACAGCTGGCGCAGCCAACAGGAGTTTACCAAATTGCATTGGTAAGGCAGAGTACGCACCAATGGCGCAAGTCATGGAGAGACCAGCAGTTCCATAGGATTGATGGTAGTTGAGATCAGGGGCCAGCTAAAGTTTCTTCAGCAATTTAGAAGAAACAACGTTGACATGAGAACCGGTGTCCAGGACGGCTTTGATCTTGACCTTCTGGATAGATATCTCTACTTAGGTGGTGGTGCGTCCAAAGGGTGGCAGAACAGCCAAGATATCCTGTGCCTCAGCTAGTTCCTTGTCCCATTTCTCAATCATGGATTTTAGTCCTGGAAACTCCTTATATACAGTTTGGAGAGGGAGTGAGACAGATACATTCTTGAAAACGGCGTCTGCAACTTCAGCAGCTTCCTCTGATGATTCCAATAATACAGGGGACCGTTTTGCCTGAGTAAGATAGGGGCAGGAGACAACTGCTTTGGCCTCAGACAAGGGCTTGGTGGTAGTTGTAGTCTTCCCAGATTGTAGCTTTTAGGGAACAACAATAGTCTCAGGGATGGCAAGAACAGAATACCTGTATGCATCATGGTCTTCAACATCAGATTCATCCACATCAGAATTGTCAGAAATGTCATGGAACAGAAGGAGGATAGAGGAGCTTCATCATCAACAGGCTCAGAGTCAGTAGCAGGCGGGGGTGTAGGAGGAGACTGGGAAGAATTGTCAACCAAGAGCGTCTCTGCCTCTAAGTTGACTGTTCTTTTCCTGACTGATCCTTGGGATCAGCTCCTTCAACCTGTGGATTGGTGCAGACACGAGAGTGGTGGCTTATATGACCGCAGTTGTGGCAACCTTAACGTTGAGGAGGATTTTGTGAGTTCATAGTGAGGATACAAGGACCGCAAGAAGAAGAGCCAGAGTTGGAAGCGGCATGCCTCTCCCAACCAACTTCCCCAGAATAGGTAAGATGTATATCTTGTAGTAGTGTCTTTATACTTTTCATGGAGGACAGCATAGTCTTGTGGGCCTTAAAATGGAGGCACAGAAGTTGAATAACTTTTAGAGCTTGAGCACAAGCCATGTAAGCCTCATGCACAGTCAACTGTCTACTAGTTATCAATTACTGTCCTTCCATATAGAACCTGTCTGCAAACTTGACCAGCGTCTCTTAGGTTTGAAAGCAATGTGCATGAAGGTGTCTTTCTTCACTTCCAAACTAAAGTTTCCACAAAACTCATCAATTAAAGCTGTTTCATCTCTTCCCAAGTCTCAATGGTGGGCAGCTCTGGCACTACCACCTCATGGCAGGTTGGGTGCAAGAAGGCTAGAATAAGCTCCTTTTTAACCTCATCTGAGGCCCTTCTCATGGCAGTTTTGTAGATGGTCAGAAACACTGAAATGGTAGACATTTTAGAGTCAAATACTTGTTTGAGGGTAGGTTTGAAGTGGGCTTTGGGATTAGGGCCACCATTGTTACTATCAAGCACATATATATGCGGGGAGAATTCAGCTTCTGATTCCAAAGGGGGCTTGTGGTGCTCAAGGAAACTAGGAATGGGTTGAGTGTAGCTGAGCAGCAACTGGAAATACAACAAGACTAATATCTTCTTACTCAACAGAACCTCCATTTGTGGGCTCTGCAAGTAGTCTAAGATTTGCTAGTTGTTTGTTATGTTTGTATGGTAAATGATTCTCTTTATTGGGGACCTCCTGGGGGTCTTTTTATACTTAGAGGGTTAGGAGGGAAAAGAAAAGGTGAGTCATGCTGACTAGGGTCTATACTGTCAGGCAATGAGCTTATTCTTGGAGAGCTGAAACATTTTGGGGAATATTCAGAGGGAAATGAGTTAGATTGGGCAAAAAGAAAACATTTGGACATGTGGCCCGGGGTCAGGTGGTTGCAGAAATAGCAGGGCTGTCTTTAGGGAATTGAGTGTAGAATAAAGTTTCAGATTACTCTCTTTAGGATTCACACTTTGGCAGAAAGAGGGGAAGAAGATAGATATACCAATTTACATAGTGGGATAATTGATGGGTTTTAATTGCATTACTAAAACCCCTTCCAATAGATCACTAATTGATGCATCTGCGGCTAGCCGCAGATGCTTTGATTGGTCACTAATTGCCATAAGAAAACCCACTCCAATGGGTCACTCTCTGACGCACCTGCAGCTAGCCACAGGTGCGTCAATTGGTCTCTAATTAGAAATGCCCTTAGTTGATTCAGAGGGTTAATTTGCAACAGAAAACACAAAAAAAGGGCTGCAGTTCCCCTTATACTTTTCCAACTAAGGAATCAGTCCAGATAAGGCAATACTAGGGAGTGGCACCCTGAACCACAGGGCTGTTGTGCCCACAACTGGCAGACGCTCTCTTCAAGAGTGATCAAGGTCTCAGAGGCGTGGGCACCCACATTGTTGGCCAGGTCAGTCTGTTGTTTGGTAACATATAAGCGTTGACCATGTGTAGTTACCACAGTAGAAAGCCAGCTAACTGGGAGGTCAGAGAAGGTCCCACTGAGAGGCAAGGGGAAACCCTGTTGTTTACCAAGTCAATTAACAAATTGTTTCTTGAACATCCTTGTCAAGACTAAAGTTGTTTGCTTCAGGTGGTATACTTCATTAGCTAGAGTGATCAACTCTCTAGCACATTGGATTTGGGGGTTCCCAGGCAGGCCAGTGCAAATGCCATCTCTGTTGATGACCTCAACTGGGCTAGCAGCAGCCACCACAATCTCACGTAGAGCGGCAACTTCTTGCTGTAGCTCAGCAACTTGAGTTGTTAAAGCAAGTACTTGAGGGTCAGGATGTGGCAAGTCTGTGGGAATTCTTGGCTATAAGTAGATACATGTAGCTCTCAAATAGCGTCCCATAGCTTCTGTTCTCTATCTATCAGATATCAGATGGGGGAGAAGGAGTAACATCTGGCTTGGGCGTAAAAAACTCATTTACTTGAGCTTGAAGCTTGGCAATGGTGGCAGCTGTAGTGGCCCTCTCTTGATCAAACTATTGATTGATATTGTGGATGACTCTAGCTGCAAGGTCTGCTACCTATTGCAATTGATTGAAGGAGTAAGTACCAAACACATTGAGCTATTGCACAAGTTGTTTGAAATTAGAGAGGTAGGCATTCAGGGAAGAGTCTACTTGAGTTTGCCTGGGTTTTTATAACTAGGGAAACTCATGCAGGTGTTCCCTGATGTACTCAGGGATAGACTGGCACATTTGCTCTATGGAAGTAACCAGGAAAGCCTGGGAGGTAATAGAGTTGTGTTGGTTATCAGATACCAAGGAGAACAGTGAGTGAATTCACTGCTGGTAAGCAGCAAACTGATCCCAGTGATGAGTGATAGCTGCTTGTAGAGACAAGATTTCTTGAACGTGGAGCCCTAATACCATTTGATGGTGGGCTAAGGCAGGCTGCAAAAAGGATGACAGTAGGTGCTCAGCAGAGCCAGCTGCTGAGAGGAGATGCTGTGGAAATTTAAGGACAACAATCAATTCATAGTATTCTGCTCAACTGAACTGTAATTGGAGGCAAGGGATGGAACTTTTGTAGGCTATCCCAAGGGCTACTTTCATGACTTGTTCTAGGTCAGGGGTACCAAGGGGATATGCTACTAGACAGGGACTATTTCTGAGGTTCAATACAGTGAGGACAATAGGCGGGTCTGAGATGCCTTCCTCTATAGGAGGACTGGTGATTTCAGGTGAAGAGTCTCTTTTATATAAGGAGGCAATGGATCTGAAAACGTGGTGGCAAAAGGGATAACCAAGGGGCTTACAGCCCTTGTAGTGAGCTCTATTTTTATTGTGTTCTGCAGCGCGGCACAGACACACAACAAATAATCCTAACCTTAGGATTGGATTTGTACTAAGCCTTGGTTAGTTGGTAGGGAAGGTTATTGGATTACCTTGTGGCCCTGAATGATAAATCTCTACTAGTTGTAGCTAGAGAGAGGCACCCAATTACTTGGAAACACAAAAACAGAAATGTGAATATAATTTAGATTTTATTGGGTATAAAAATAGGAATATATAGTGTTTAGCTTTACCACAAAACAGTACATGGACGGTAGGATCACATGGCACAAGTATGAGGGAGTAAAGTGAGTTGCTCAGAATCAGGAAACAAAACAATTAAATTCCCCAGTTTAAAAAAGATCCATTTTGAGGGGCAAAAGCAAGGGATTTTTCCTTGAAATAACCCAACAAAGGCAAAATTGAATTAATATGAATAACTGCATTGTGATAGATACAGGTCCAACCAGTCCAACTTACCATTATCCTGCCCTTGACTCTTATTGCAATTACCTTCCTGTGACAAAGCTTTGAGGAGCTTTGCCTCCAGGGAGGCAATTTTATGGAGCAACACTTTGTTGTCATCCCGCCAACAAACCATGATCTCAACACTCTTTTCCTCCCTTTCTCTTAAAGCCTCAATCTCATATTAGCCATTGCTTTCACTTGTAATTTTTTTCAAATCCTACTAACAGGTTCCAAGAATCCAACATATAGATTTTGTTTCCTTGAGCGGGAGTCCCTTCTTTTTGCAAATTAATTGGAGTATAATTCTTCAAACACAGCTTTTACTTCCACCAAAGACTCCTCAGGTACAGTCTTGGTGACCTCCAAGCTTGCCCAAGCTTCCTCCAGCAAACTTGTAGGAACTTCTTTCCTGGCAGCAGCAGTTTCCACACAAAGTACTCCTAATTTTGCCCTTTCAAAAGATAACAAAGAAGACATAATAATTGAAAAAGTAGTTGAGGGGAAAGCGTCAAAATTGAAAATATATATTTATTAAAATTTAGCTGTTTTTGCTTATATACCATTTGGGGCATATTGGCTGAAAGCCCCTCTGGTTCCTGAATCAACCTATGATTCATATCACATGGTCTATGACATTTGATTCATCCAAACCCAGATCTTTACCTAAAAGATCCCCTGTAATTCTCAGCCTATGAGAATTAACCTACTGTGACAGATCCAGGCCTAAACAGTCCATCCTGCCATTATCCTGCCCTTGACTCTTATTGCTGTTACCTTCCTGGGACAAAGCTTTGAGGAGCTTTGCCTCTAGGGAGGCAATTTTCTTGGATAACACTTTATTGTCATCCCGCCAACAAGCCATGATTTCAACGCTTTTTTCCTCTTGTGCTCTCAACGCCTCAATTTCACAATTTGCCATCTCTTTTACTTGTTGCAAGATTTCATCCCATCCTACCAACAAGTTCCAAGCATAAATTTGGTTCCCTTGGACGGGAGTCCCTTCTTTTGCAAAGTAATTGGAATACAGCTCTTTGAACGCAGCCTTTACTTCTACTAAAGATTTGGCAGGAACAGTTTTAGTGACCTCCAGGATAGTCCAAGCTTCTTCCAATGTACTTGTAGGAACCTCCTTTCTTGCGGCAGCGGTTTACACAAAAAGGGCCCCAAACTTGGCTCTCTCAAATTTTAACAAAGAAGGCATGACAATTGAAAAATAGGTGAGGGGAAAGCGTTGAAACCGACAATGAATATATTTTATTAATGTTTAACTGTTTTTGCTTATATACCATTTGGGGCATACATAGCTGAAAACCCCTCCAGTTCTTGAATCAACCAATGATTTGCGTCATGTGGCCTATGACATTTAATTCATCCAATATAGATATTTACCTGAATGATCACCAACAATTCTCAACCTATGAGAATTGACCTACAATGGGCAGAAGTCACCTGACTCCATTCAACCCAATGTACCAATTTGGCATGGAGCTTCCCCAGCTCCCAGTGCCAAACCCCTGTGGATTGCACATCCTAAACTCAGCTATCAGTGTTCCAACTTGGAACCAGCTGATCAAACCTGAATTTCTAGGCATCCTTGCCTTTATTTAGCTATTTTTGCATTTAATGGTTTTTTGCCTTTAAAACCCATTAAACTGCTTTGAAACTCAAACCAGGCGCCACCACGGCGCCCAGCAATTTTCCCAGGCAGAGCCTGCGGCGCCCCAGCACCTGAGAAAATTTGATAGCGGCACCTTGGCACATCTCAAATTCATTAGGCGGCGCAGCAGCGCCTCTAACCCAATAAATTTGCCAACACAGCGCTTTTAACCCAAATTCTGGGGGTTTTCCCATGGTTAACCTTAACCAAACTTCTTGAAAAAGACAGGGCCATTTTATTATAATTAAATCCTCATTAATTATATCCTGTATTTATTAATTAATCTTCCTGATTAACTAACCCATTTTGAGATGCCTAGTCTCCAAGATTGATTAGGCCAATCTTGCCTCAATTCTTTTTAGTTAGCCTAGCCTAACTAATCACCCATATTCTGTTCTTTTATTAAATTATAGATATCCAGTTTCCAGTAATCTTTAACTTAAGAATTCCAGTCAAATCTATCTACATGAAATAAACAGCAAAAACAGAAAAACTTTATGTATTGGGGTATTTATTTGGCTAAATACTCAACAGCCACTGTTGTACAGTCACAGGCATCCACAACACAGCTCTTGATGCTCCAGGTAGCAGCGCCACTTGACAAGACAGTGTACAATTGCCAATAGCTCCTTATTGTGAATAGGGTAGTGACATTTTCTGTCTGTCATTTTGCGCAACTTGTAGGTTATGAGTAGGAAGTTGCCATGGATGTTCTTGATCTATATTACTCCCTCAATGGACACATCAGAGGTGTCTGTCTCCATTTGATACTCTCTGTCTTGCTTAGGGTACTGTAGAATGGGGTGGTTGTAAGTTTCTCCTTCAGATTCCAGAAACAGAGGTTATGTTGAGGGGTCCATATAAACTTGGACTTGGCACCAGTTATGGTTGACAGGGGTGCTGTCAAGATGTAGCAGTTGGGTATAAATCATCATACATAAGCAATCATCCCCAGGAAAGTACATAGTTTGGACTTGTCTTTGGGAAGTGGTATCTTACATAAGGCCTGAATATTTTTGATTGTCAGGCTTGATGTCCTCTTTTAAACCTATGTGTCCTAGGAAGGGTAACTGTTTGTAGAAGAACTGACACTTAGAGGGTTTGGCCAGCAGTTTATGTTGCGCCAGGATGGCAAAGACTGCCTCCAATACCTTGTGGTGTTTTTACACCAAGGGACTGTAGATAATGATGTTGTCTAAGTACACTAGTGCGTGTCTGCTAATGTGGTGGGCAAAGACCTTGTTCATAAAGATAACAAAGGTTTATAGTGTGTTTTTCATTGAAAGTTGAGTACCAAAAACTAGTATGAACCGTATTTAGTGCAGAAGGCTGTTTTATGATATCTTTCTCTTTGATAAAAATCTGGTTGTAGCCTGCAGTTAGGTCAATCTTGGAGAAGACTATGGCGCCGCCCAAAGCATCAAAGAGGTTGTCAATTAGTGGTAGTATGTAACAATTCTTGATAGTAACTTTGTTTAGGGCTTGGTAATTGATGACTAGGTGCAGGGCACCATCTTTCTTTGCTACAAAGAATACAGCAACATCAAAAGAAGACTGTGAGGGGCAAATAAGTCCTTTCTCCAATGCTTCCTTGAGGTAATCATGTAGGAAGTTATCTTTGTTTGGGGTAAGGCAGTAGATGGGTTGCGCCTTGGGTACAGCTCCTTTGAGTTGGATGGAGTGTTGAATATGTTTCTCTGGCAGCAACCCTGGTAGAGCCTCTTTGAAGATTTCTGGATGACAGGCTACAATTTCAAAGTCCTGAGGGGTTGTGGTATCCTGGCGGTTTTTGAAGTTTATAATCTAATACTGGCAGGATTCCCATTCAATTGCCTTGAGGTTATTATTTTTATCAAGGGTTTCTGTAATGCGCAAAAAACGTGGTCACATAGGAGTTGGTCCACCAAGTCAGGGTAGATCTGGTGGTTGACCCCTTTGCACTTGATGGTCAATAATGAGTTGACTTAGTCTATGTGAGAATAGTTCTTTTCCAGCAAGTTCAGTCCAAGTACAATGTCAAATTTGGGGAAGTCAATGATGGGTCCCTGAATGGTGGAGTGCAGGTTCTTTAGCATGTGGGGAAGGGGGCAGTCACTCCTGTCACAGCAGTGTGATGTTAATCAGCCAAAACTACGTTCTTAATCCACAAAGTATTAGTGGTTAGCTTGAACTTGGTCACAGAGTTGCTGTTGACATGTGTTTAATCTGCGCCCAAGTCCAGGAGCGCTGAGCCAGTGTAACTGCAAAAGCAGAAAGGATACAACATCAGTTTATTGTGAAGTCTGGGAATGGCGTAAAGTACTGGATCTTCCAAGGGCACCTGGATTATTGGGCACTGATTCACGTCCTTGGGTTGGTACTCACTTTTAACAAGTCAGGAGTTGTGTGGGAAGAGCTTGGCTTGCTTAGTGCTCTCTGGGCTTTTCCCTTGTCCTGATTGTCTTGAGTGGTGGTGACTTGGAAGTGGATTTGGCTTGATTGGCCATTGTTCCCATTTTCATATCCATTTGAGCCTGCAGGTTTGTAGTTTAAATTGTTGTTATTGTTCCCAGGCAGATGGCAGTTGAAGCGTCCTGCTGGATGAGAGTCCTTGGGTCACTCTCTTTTCCAAGTCAGTGCTTTATGGAGAGCATTGTATGTTTTTTCTGCTTTCTCTTCCTTGTAATACAGACTTTGCAAGTTGGCCACCTGAACCAGATTGACGTGTCTCATCCTGTGCAAATTGAGTGTGTTTTAGTACATGAGGTGGGTAGCTGGGGTTTCAAAGGCCATGTCTGAGGGGGCTTGTAGGCAGAGATCCTTGTATGCCCGGGTGAGTTCTTTTACTGTGCCTGTTTTGATGATTCTTTACTTTGGTGTATGATTATAAGAGTGGTTTTATTCAGCACAAACCTTGATAAGAAGTCCTGCTTGAAGGTGTCCCAGTCCTTCTCAATGTGATCATCATGCCACTTTTTGCACCAGGTGGCTGTGTTGTGTGTAGGTTAAATGGAGATCTCCACAATCCAGAAGCGTTGTGGGCATTTATTTATGACAGTTTACTCTGGGCAGATTGAATCCATGCTGTGGCGTTATTGTCATTGGCTCCAGCAAATGGTTCCAAGGCGGCACTTTGAAGTCTTTGGGCTACATGGGCTGACATAATTATTTTTATCTATTGCTCAAGGGGTGGTGGCAGGTGCTTGGAAAAAACCTTGTTTCTACAAGGCGTTTAAGGCAGAGACCAGAATCACCATGTTCTGGTACACACAAACCTGTTGGGTATTTTGGTACCAGGCGTGTACAGTGCCCAGTCCATTGTGAGGCCAGAAATGATTATATTGTAGATTTGTTAACCGCAGCAAGTACAGACAGCAGGCAGAATTTTGAGGGAGTAATTTAGGATGGAAACCCTACTTCTGCTACCAATGTTGTAACTGTGCTTTTTTAGCAGAGTTACAAGAGGAAAATATTTGGAAACTAGATAATATTTTTTATTGAGAGATAAGTATTATATAGTCATTGTGAATCATGAATAACAGGAACATGATTGTGTCAATCACTCAGGTGGATGGGGAAGGGGGGTGGCTTGATCCTGATAATGAGTCAAGTGCTCAATTGAAGGTTTCACTCTAAGGGATCATCATTTGTTCATGTTGTTGGATTTGGAAATTTAAGTCAACTTCCTAGCTTGGCTCTGAGTCACTGGGAAGCCAGGTTGCAGGTCACAAACCTGCTTAATTGGAACCTTGCTGGTGGGTCAAGTCAGCTGTTTCAACAATTGTTTAATCAAATTTTCTATTACAAATTTGGAAAGATGAGCAGTACTGGAAGCAGTAAAGAATGGGTTTAATGCTTTAAATCCCTATTGATAAGTGGAAAAAAATACAGAGGACTTTTTTTACACCCAGAGGAAAGATATCTAAGGAATAATGTTGAACCTGGGTCTATGAGATACACACCCCAAAGAGCAACTAATCAAGGTAGATGTCATGGTTCATGGATCAGATGCAAGATAGTCTAGTAAGAATTGGGTTGGGAGATTTTTCAGGGCTCTAAGCTGAGTATAGGGCACTAGAATTAGAATACTTTCACAGAACAGCACCCCAACACAGTTTTTCACTGACAATGATTCAGGACAGCCTATTGTGACCTTTCTGAAGCAGATGCACCACATGCATGGTATATAGTGGAATTTTATGTCTATAGGCAGCATATAAGTTGACAAAGTATCTCACAAAACATAATTTTTAATTAATAGTCAGTAAAAAATCCCAGTCATAGAACTCTTAATTTTCTCTTAGATCAGAATCAGTTTTTTCTCTTAGAGATCAAACCAGATTCAATGATAATAATTTACATGCTGCATCTAGTTCAAATTGCAACTAATCTTGACCATCACCACAAATGTCACTTAAGTAACCAATAGCAGTTTGTCACAATATAAAATCAGACTTTTTTAAAAATAAAGATTATATTAATCATTATCCATTTTCTTAGTTTTCTTTCTGGAATATTGTCATATTCAAACCAGTTATCAACCATTACCTATTTTAGTTATAGGTGAATCTTGAAGACAATTTCAAAAGTTTAACTTCTCTCCTAACTTTTGAACATGATTTGAGGAGAATTTTATATTTGGATAGTATTTCATCATTAAATTTGAGTTTAATTTATGAGTCTGGTAACTGATCTGAATTGTGTATAAAATGATCTCAATGCTTTTTTAAGCATATTCCTAATTTTCTACCTTCAAAATCATTGATTTTTTGTTTTATCCTACAAATGAGTTAATGAGTATGCATCACTTGACAGGATTTATCACAAGGACTTGCATCTTGACACACTCAATTGCTGCTTGAAGCAGTTTCCAAGCCATGACCTCTAACATCATTTTTCTTTCCCTGTGGCTATTTGATCTATATAAAAACCTATGTACTAGATAGATTCACTTACACTTAAATGAAAATTTATTTATGTTGGAATTAATACTAAAAATTACATTTACCTTCTTTTTTCTTCTGTTTTTTGGAAAAAGCTATTGAGTTATCTTTATTGTTGTCTTTGAAAACCACAAGCTATTTCCCCTTGTCTACCTTTTAATAATAACCATAAATGCTGCTTTCTTGGAAAATTTCACAATGAGCATTGTTGACCTGCTCCTCTTATAAAATAAAAATTAATAATAAATTTTCCTATAGCCCATATAAAGTTATACACATTACTAGATGGATTTTAATTAATGTTTGTGCCGTTTTAATGAAAATATCTTCAATCAACTCCCAAGTTTGACCTTTGATAATATCCATACATTACTCTGTATATTTTTACCTATCCCTATATTTTAATATACACCTATAGGATCATCTTAAGAATTTCTTTAAATAGAGCTACCAATTCTTTTTTCATTATGTTAAACGTTTTATTGGCCTGTTGAAAAAAGAACCAAAGCTACACCTTAAAAGAGGGAAGTTTCATAATAAATTTTATTGGAATAGAAATATTAAATCAAGGTTTCTATTTTATACTAATAAGAGTATACTTTTCTGAGTGCTCTTATCTGATAAACTTTATAATATTTGTATGGCATGATCTAATAATTAAAAACATAATTCTTTATGTTCTTTTTCAAATTAACTATATATTCTTAATTCTAAGCCCTTAAATCATATTATAACATAATTACCTGATTCATAACTTTAAAAAGCAGTTTCCATGGACTGTAGCTTTCTTTGATTCTCATTAAAATACCTGAAATTTTTTGTTTTATTAGCTTTCTTTTAGTTACATTTGGTTCTAAATTGATCAGTTGAAAAATAAAACACTAACTTAACTTGATTTATACAAGTCAATTTACATTTTTTAAAATACCTGTTAAAAATACTTTGGTTATTAATTAACTTGATATTTATGATTAATTTAACATTTGAATATTTAAATTCTTTTTTAATTCACAGACTATTCAATTGGTATCTTAATTAGTATAGCCTAGATCATTAAAAGGCTCTTTAACATCAATGTGGTGTCATTATATTTTTTGTAGGTTTTGATCATTGTCGTACTTTTTTTATGGGCTAGGTTGTTTCTAATTTTCTTAACTCAATTTACAACTTATTGATTTATCAAAGACTAAGTTAAGATGTTTCTTCAACTTAGCATGTATAAAAAATTATAACAAATGTAAATATAGATCCTTTATTAATGATAACAAGGGAAGAGTCATATAGGGGATTGTAATTATTGTTTAGCCACTAATGCTATGATCACTTTCAATTTCAGATCATATTGGCATTCAGCCCATCAATTGTTATGATTGTTTGCGTGGGCTAAATGACCCTCTAAAGTTATGACCTGTTGAGCCACTGGACTGGTTATTCATCTGTGCTACATGTCTATTTAGAGTCTCAAAATGGAGCCTAATTAATGGCAGGTACATTTACAGCAGTAATGGCTAGTTTACATTAACCACCTTACAACATTTCCCCCCACTAAAATAGACATTACAGTGATTTAGCTTATCTTGCAGTATAGTTAACTGTCCCAAACAAGTAAGAAAGTAGTAGTGCAATACACAGACCAGCCACAACAAAGATTAACTACCAACTTTTTCAACACTAAAAGGACAAGCCCTAAGGAACCACCATTCACATCACCCATCTTAGAGCCTGAAGAAAAAGATAAATTTGACAAGATACTAGGTGGTGAAATCAACATAGCTCTAATAAGCTCCTCAAGCAGTAGTGCATACCATCCAAGAACACCATCAAATATTGCCACATACTCATCCACTGTGATTCCAAAAAAAAACATCAAAGACATCTTTACAACCTAATCAGGTAGTGCACTCTATTCCTAATTCTCCAACCACAAGACTCTAGGTCCTAAATGCAAGGGGCGTCCCAGATACCTATGTTATCATCCAAGAAGACCACTACAGGCTGTTGAGCAACTGGAGTTATTGCTGGTATGTTAAAAGCTACAGATGGATGTTAGCCTTGCCAATGTACTATACCTAATCCTATGCAAGAGCACTACATACTACAATTTAATAGAACTTTGAAGATAATTACGTTTATTGGGACTGGAGTACAATCTAGCCAGCATCTACAATCTATCCAGGTGTAACTAATAACTTCTTTTTATCCTTTCAGGTGTCTGTATCAATATATACTGCAACAACCTTTGTTCTTGTGCTTTCAGACAGTTCTCAGTGGCTACCTTTGCAATAGGTAATGTTTGCTGGCTGCGCCTGTCCTTATTGGCTGTCCTTGGCTCATGTGCTGCTACTGGCCTTAAAAAGGTGTAAATTACACTTCAGCTACAGCATACACTCTTCTTGAGCTAGCCTACTGTCATTTATTGGTTGGCTGTTTCTTACACGCCTATTATTGTGCTGTGGAACTTTGCTGTATTTAGTTGATGCTTAGAAATTGTCCCTGTTCAGTCCTCTCACATTGGAAGGTGTAATTTCAGCATTCCATTTGTAGGGCTTAATCAGTGATTCTTTTCTGGCTGACAAGCCTTCTGCTTATTAATGCAACAGGTAGAATTGGGGATTATACGCCATATAAAGCTGACTCAATCCAATATCAACCCGTAGATTTTCTGCCGTGTAATACTGACCCAAACCACTAAGGAACCAGTTATAAGCTGTGTAATGCTGAAACAAACTTGGTATTTCCTAGCCTTTTGCACATAACTTTTTTGATATATCTACATACACTTTTCAGGCTGGGTGGGGCTGAGTTGATACAACACCCATTAGGATGGAATGAGAGATATACAATTGATGATCTAGTGATTACACGCCGTGTAATCAGTAATAATCATTATATTGGCTAACATTTATATGGTGTATAATGCTAATATCAATTATAATAAACTATTAATTATACAGCCTATAATCACTACACATTGGAATGATAATCAAGTAATCATATGGCGTATAATTGGTGCATCTATCATAATAAACTAACAATTATACGGTGTATAACTGTCATATTAATTATATTAAACTGGTTATTATATGGCGTATAATCACTGCACTTAATAGAATTATAACTTAGTGATAATAAAACATGTAACTAATAAAGATCTTTGTACAATGATTAGCCTGATCATTTGTGGTCAATCAGCCTAATCTCACACGGGCATTACGTAGATATGGGTTATTATTTTAAAGATTAATCTGTTTCCTATTAACTGTGCTACTCTATGCTTTAAAATTTTGTTTTAATTTTCTTATCAATAAATTTAAATAATTACAACAATTTTATTAAATAAATCTTAAACAATCCTTATAGTATAAAACCCTATATCTAATTAAGCATTTTCTACTTACAGCTAAATTAAACTGTATTAAAAGCTAGTAAAATCTTATTTCAATTACCATTATTTCTTAGAAGCTGATTAGTACAAAATGACATAATTCTAAAAAGATCAACATAAAAAAACAATAAAAACTGATATGATGCTTTTTGTTGGAATTTAAATTGATGCCTAAAATCTTAGCTTTTTTAAAAATATTTAAATAAAAAATACAATAACTTTTGATTCCCTCTTTTTAAAAAGAGGAAATATAGCTTTTTTGTATATTTAACAAATAAATATTAAATAATTTTAGAGTTATTTTATAAAAAAGCTAGTAAAAAGTTAAAAAGCTAAAACTAAAATTAAAACTAAACTTTTATTGAAATTTCAGTGATCTTATTTAGCATAAGTAACTTATTCTTAAGTTAGATTTTATAGAAAATATATAATAAGAACTTATAAGAGAGTAAAAAGATTTTCTTTTCAAATTCTTAAGTATTTAGTATTAATAAAATAGCTTTATACAACTATATAATAAATATATATTTTTATACTGTATGCTAGAGAAAATATATATAAAAAATTCAAACATAAAAAAGAGTGTATCAAAATCTTGCTTTATTTAATTAAATTTTATAAAGGTTAAAATTTATTTAAACTAAATGGAAAATGTTCTTAGTCATTGTATCTATAAAAATAAGATACAACTTTAATTATACAAGCAAATATTTATATGTGATTAAAAATAACATTTTTATTTTGATAAATTTAAGATATATAAAGTTCACTTTTTAAGAACTGTTAAAAATTATAATAAACTTAAGTTTATTTAAAATAAAAGGTTCTTGGGTTGGTTACTAAAAGTAAGCTAAATAAAGATTTATACTTTAAATTTAGTTTACTGATCAAAATATCATACTTTAAGAGTTAGTTAGCATATTTTATTTCAAATAATAATTTTTTAAGCTTACATTCAAAGCCACTTCAAGATAATAAATCTGTATTGAAATATAAAGTTGCAGCTTTAAATCCAAAAGATGAGATTGAGGGATTTCTAATGATACTAGTTTGAGCAAGATTGAAGTACTATTCACCGAGATATCAACAGTTAACCAGAATATAAAAAGGGGTAAATAAACAATGATATCAGACTTCAGGGGTGATATAGATAAATTAAGAAGATCAGTTGGGGGTCAGTTGGGGATTTATGCCTGTAGTGCAAAAGCTCAGCTAACATGTTATTTAAACAGCTCAACTATACAGAAATTTACTTTACAATCCACACCTTTACTCCTCTCTGATAACTTAACATCTATTTTCAAGCAAGAACTACCTGAACCAAGCCAAGGAACCCAACCACTATCACCATGGAACCTATCAAGTTTCCACCTCAGATAACACCCTTCTTCTCACTGGGGGCTTCTACTAAGAGAGAAAGAATCTCTATGCTTAAACAAGCATTCCTTTTTACTGCTGGCAATTATCTTAACAGCTTTGTTGAGCATTTCTTATTAAAAACAGAGTTTGGAAAAAGTACCTTCTTACCTGTCACACAAAAATTCCAAGACAGATGATTTCCTTAACAACCTAAAAGAATTGATGTCAGAACCCCCTTCCAAGCACCTTCCTTCCCTAAGAGCATTGGTTACATCAAGCTACAGTTTGAAAGAGCTTTGGGGTCATGGGGTTGAAATGACAAAAAATGAGTATTCATATTCTAAAAAAATAAAAAATGCTAAAAAAGTATCATTAAATTCAAAAAATAAAAAAGGAAAAAAGATTCAGTAAAGAAAGAAAAAATAAAAAATATTTTAAAACATATATTAAAAAATTCATTTTCAACCAAACAATTCACTAAATAAAATCCACTGGATTGATTTATGAAGAATTGAAAAAAGAATTGAGTGAATACTCAACTAAAATAAAATACTCATTTTTGAAAATAAAAAAGAAATTTATGAAGATATGAAAATAAAAAACAATATTTCTATTTCACTTTCTATAAGCTTATTACAAATAATATAACTAAAAGCAAAAAACAAACTGATATATGTAACATTTGCAACTTGAAAAATCATTAGAAATGAAGATAAAGGATTTGAGTATTAAGAAGTTGCCATTGCCTAAATCTATTAAAGAAAATATGGAATCTATTGACCTACATAAAAAGTTTTATAAGCATCAAAAAAAGAATATATTAGTGATATAAATAATCTTGATGATATTTCATGTGTTATAACAAATAGACTATAAAGAAAACTTTAAAATAGGTGGGGGTCCTATAGAGACAAATAATTGTTTTTATGAGAAAATACCTATTTCTTTATTAGGATTTGTAATTGCTTTTAAAGAAAATGAGAAAATTAAATATGAGTATCATGACTTTTTATCTGAAATTTTATCTCATGACTCTTTGTTTTCAGGTCAGTGGTTGATAAGTCTGCTTAAAAATAATAATTTTAATAATATTAAAAATATTAAAGTTTGGACTGATAATGGTAATCATTTCAGATCTTATGAATTCTTATATTATCTTTTTAAAGAGGTACCTAAAATTATAAAAGGAACAATTAAGTTTAATAGTTTTTTGAGTGTCATGGCAAAAGTATTGTTGATGGTCATTTGGTGTATTATCTAAAATATTTAAACAAAAGAAAAATGAGGTTTATATAAAAAATATAAATAATCTCAAATGATTTTTGAGAGAGAGTAAGAAAGAAAGGGTTTATATGAGTCACTTGTAAATAATTCAGATGTTTTCCAAAAAACCTTTTTTTACATCTACAATAGAAAATCTAGGCCTAAGAAAGCTGGCTTGAAGTCAAAGCATTTTATGTTAATCTTTCATATTTAATGAAAGAAAGTAAGCTGTATGTTTCACCTTTGACATTTGAGGATGTTAAGGAGTACTTCAAAATAAATTATTGTGCAAAGTTATGCACAGATAACAGAGAAACAAAGAGAGCTGATAATACTAAAGGATTAGTAGGACATGTTCATGAAGTTGGACACATAACAAAAACTTAAATTTCACATAGGATAAATAGTCTTTTAAATACAACAACTTTTTTTTCTAAAAATAACTAAGAAATTAATTATATGAGCCAAAGATAGGATAATAGCAATTATAGCTTTGGGGCTGCTATTACTCTCCCATGCAACTCATATATTTGATTCTTGGCTTATTAAAATAGAAAAAAGGGGTTTAGCAAAAAATACAGTTAATAAAAATAAGATTTATTTTTATTATTTGTATATTTTACACTCTTAAACTTTTCTTCAGTAAACTAAGCATTATATTAATGTTCAAAAAACATAATTTTATGACTTAAATGATACCAAAGAAGCAAAAAGGCTTTGAAATGCTTAAGCTGGCGCCTTGGCTTAATCTAACAAATAATGTTATATGGACCTGTGCGTTTGTCAGGATTCAATCCCAAGGCTACAGTTGTGTGGTTCCTTTGCAATGTGGTTGGTATTAATGCTTGCTCTGGAGCATCCATACATGATCTCTACACATAAAATAGATGTTGGGAACACAGTTCACTGACAGGTACTGATTCCTAAGCTGATGGACTACTCAGCAGTCCAACTAGACCAATTCAGTTTTGATGGTATGTCCTATTGTCTGATCAGAAGCCTCGTGCACTAGAGCTGTTTAATGTCATCTTTGTTGCCTGGATGAATCTTAAGTCAGCTGTAGGACCAGTTTCTTTATGGCATGGTTCTGACAGTCACAAATACTGTCTACACAGGGCTATGAGTGCTACCCTGGACCTACTTAGCTCTAAAGATGACAGAAGCTGTCAAACCATGACACTAGTTGGGAACCTAGTCCTATGTGGATCAAAATCCGTCTACCACCAGCATCTTCATCATATTCCTGAGTACCTAGAATGGCTGCTTAATATGATGTACTCTATAGGCGGAAAACCCCCAAAAGAGTATGCACAGCAGGAAAGCCTGCTATGGGAGTGTATTCTCTTAGAAATCACATTCCCATATTCTGTAGGAATAAATTATGTCAGGTTCCTACCAGTTAATTCATCCCCCTTCCTGCTATATGGCTTTTGCTGGTTGCCTTCTGTGTGGCTTATATATGATGCATCTTCACAAACACTCCTTCAATTACATCTAGTATTTGAAGAATTTACACTTTAATAAAGTTTTGCAACATGATTATTTTTCTTTTCCCTTATATGTGTTTTCTTCCTTCTTGTTGCAAGTAGAGTAACAACTCATGGATTTTTTAAATGGTCTTTTCTTTTTATGAGTTGCTTTTCTTAATGAGGTTTAGTCTTGATCACCAGGAGCCTTGCACATGTACTGTGCATGTACTTGGGTAATCAATTGTCCTGTCTCAAGGTCCTTCAAGGTATAACTGTCTACACATACCTTCTGGACTACCTTCACCAGTACTTGCCATAACAATGAAAGCTTACTTTCACAACCATATCCTTGATTTCTGTAGAAATACACCTTGCTGCCTATCTCATATACTGGAAAAGTTGGGTGGTGTTGTTCTGCTCAATTAATGTCCTTGATTTTGGTGGCCATGTTGGTAAAATATGCTTCTAATTGTAGCTTAATCAGCATCTGGGATAACCTTTGGAGGTATGTGTCTGGAGGTATAGCTTCACTGGAGTTTACCAAGTTATATAAATGAGGTGATAGGCTAAGTTGCTGGTATATACCAAATGAAAAAGGCTTTTCCCAGTTGCTCTGTGGAAGCCAATGTTGTAAGCAAAGACAACAGCTGGAAGATAGGTGTACCATTCCAATTCATGCTGATGGATTAATTTTTGAGGGATCTAAACCAGGCTTCCATTTGTTTGTTCCACCATACCATTAGTTTGGGGATGGTAGAGTGTTGACAAAGTACCATAAATACCCATAAGCTTACTTAGCCTTGGTATCATTTAGCTTGTAAAGTTTGTCCCATTATTTCTCAGCAGTGTTTGTGGAAATCTGTGCTTATAGAGGATATTCTCTAAAACAAACTTGGCTGTGGTCAGCGCCAACTGATTTGGGATTGAATTTTCTTCCACTCATTTGGTAAGTTGATTCACTGCTACAATCATGAACTTATTTTTACCAGTAGTTAATGGCAGTGGTTCAACCACATCTATTGTAACTGTGTGGAAGGCAAACCTGGGTTGTATTAGGCAATGCTGGTAGCACAAGACTTTTAGTTGCTCTATATTATATTTGTGGCAGGCGGCCAGTGTTTCTGCTACATCTGAGTGCATACCTTCCCAGTAGCAGTGCTATTGAAGAAGTTTCAATGTCTTCTGAATGCCTCTATGACCTACGGGTTTATGAGCTGATACAAATGCATCTGTGAGTAATCAGGGGTCTGATATATGGTAATGTTGCAACATCTTTGATTACTCCCTCTCAGGGAGTTAACACCCTGAGTAGTTCACCAAATGACTCACTGTCTAATCAATAGGTTGGTGGCACTCCTATCATTTGACCATCTATTATGGGGATCACACAATCCAAATACAAACAGAACACAACTTGAGTAGGATTATGACTTAAGAGGAACATTACTCAGATAAGCCCCATGACCTCCATGACGTACATGGACAGTATGTGGCTTCCCATGATACTATATAATATTCTATATTCTACCCAATAATGTATCATTCTTCTCTTAAATCTTCCCCTTTATCTCTTTTATTATACTTCCTAGAAGTATAGTCTTGTCAGTGGTAGCACAGGTAGGTTATCCATACCTACCCAACTCAAAGGAAAAATTTCTCCTAAGAAAAAGACTCAAACAATGGTACTCCCCAACAGATGGAGAGGCTACAAAGAAGGAAAAGAGGTCACCACAGGCCTTGTCATCTACAGCAACGTCCTTGTACCTGTTGAACAATACAACTCCCTTAAAGCCCACAGATTGTTACCCACAACAACAACCACAACAGCACCACAGCAGCCGGAGGACCCAATCTTGTGTTCTAGCACCTATGTACAGCTGAAATTGGCACCTTTGCGGGACTACATCAGGAAAATGCCTCTCTTTGGATCAACAGTACCAAAAGCAAGTTCAAACAAGTAGAATACCCCCGCAGACTCTGGGTCAGTGAGATCTCTCTCTGCGTCACAGGAACCATATCACGTTTTGTAAGCAGATGGCTAGCTCAACACCCCAACCAGAAGGAAAAATGGGAACTATTCAAGAGCGCATTCCTCAAAAAATTCTCCATGAAGGATTCCAACATAGTAATCATGACAGAACTCCAAACCTTCAAGATGACAGGAACAATCAAGGAGTACATTGCTTCATATGAAGACCTACGTGACCGTGCACCTAACACCATCAACTTTGATGAACCTGGACCATGCTTGAACTTCTACAATGGTCTCCCTACACACATTAGACGTCAGTTTGACATGACCTGCTGTAAGAACCTTGAGGATGTATTCCTGGAAGGGAAACATGCAGCACAAAAATCTGACAACCTAGATGCAACCAAAAACCTCAAAGAGAGTCCCACAGCCAAGAAGGACACTTGTCCCAATAAGCAGAACAACCAAGCCAACAACACCCATCCTTGAAACAGGAATTGTACAGCCCAATTCAACCAGGCAAGCATCAAAGATACCAAAAAGGAGGGAAAAGCTCAGGGGAGTGCTTAGGAGAGCTGCCTTCCCCCAACTCACAAGACTTGTACAGAGACCAGGACGTGGACTCAATTTCCATGATCCAAGTACTTTCCAGTAATCCTCTACTGTTTGCTGCTCAAACTGTAAATAAACTCCTTACTTATCCTTTCCGCTTTTGCAGATACCAGGGCACAGCACTATTTGATACTGGAGCAAATCAATCCCCTGTAATAAAAAATTTGCCAACCTTATGAAACTATCAACAGTTTGGAGCAGTGTCTGGAAATTCATCATGGCAGACAACATAAGCACGCCAGTCACTAGAAAAACAAAGCCTTTCTGCGCTCAAATTGGAGACGTTCAAACAACAATTAGCAGCCCTATCATACCAATCCTTAAATACAATGTAATACTAGGTCTAGATTGGGTGCAGAAAACCAAACCCCATATTGTTGAGACAGTGCCACTCTCACTATCCAACGTGACAAAGTACACCATCACATCTAACCAACTCACCTTGACACTCTCATGTGCAATCATGTATTTGTAAAGATAATGGAAACAGAAGAGGAGACAGATCCCAGCAATATTAATTGGAATACCTGTAGATACAAAATTATTCACTTTAATAATACAGAATCTAGACATAAACAGGACTACATCTGTTATCAGCTAGTCAAAGAATTACCCTCTTTTTTCCAGAAATCACTACCCGGGTTACCACCCAGCCACGGCATACAACATGAGATTGCCCTTAAAGGAAGCATACCCAAGACACGCCATATCTATTTCTTAACACCCAAGAAGACGACGCTCTAAAAGCCTATCTTGACAAGGCTCTCAACAAAGGCCTTATTAGACCCTCAAAATCACCCTTTGGCGCCACTGTCTTCTTTGTGGCAAAGAAAGACGGAGGACTCCACCTAGTCACCAACTACAGGGCACTCAATGAGGTCACAATTAAGAACAGGTATCCCCTGCCCCTGATTGACAACCTTTTTGACGCCCTGAGGGGGTCCCAAATCTTCACAAAAATTGATCTGACAGCAGGATACCACCAAATTTTCGTGAAACCTGAAGACATCCCAAATACAGTGTTCAGAACCAAATATGGTTCATTTGAATGTGTTGTTCTCAACTTTGGTATGACAAACGCTCCCCAGTACCTTGTAACCTTCATGAATTAAGTATTCAAAGAACACATTGGAAAAAAAGCAATAATCTACCTGGACAACATCATCATTTACAGCCCTAACCTGCAACAGCACTGGGAAGATGTCCAAGCAGTCCTCTGTACCCTGCAGGAAAATTTAATTGATTGCCAAACCATCCAAATGTGAGTTCTTCTCAATTTAACTTCCATTCCTTGGCAATATCATCAGCAAGGACAGTATCAAGCCGGATACAGACAAATTACGCACTACAACAGAGATGCCAGCCCCAAGGAATAAGAGCAAACTCTGCACTTTCCTTGGAATGGTAGCCTATGTATGCAGGTTCATCCCTGACTGGGGCGCTCTGACAGCCCCCTTGTCAGCCATCATGGGGAAAACAACCAAGTTTGTCTGGACACCTTTACAAGATCAACACTTCCACCAACTGAAAGAGCTCATGGTTACTGCCTCCATCCTGCAATACCCAAATTGTGAAGGGTATACAAACTAGAAACTGACGCCTCTGACTGTGTCATAGGAGAAGTACTATGCATCCAAACAGCAAAAAATACTTCCTCTCTGTGGCGTACAAGCCAAGAAAGTTATCTGACAGTGAACAAAGGTTTCCCATTCATGACAAGGAATTGGTGGCCATTGTAAACTACCTCCTAAAGTGGCAATGCTATCTGGAGGGAGCTCAGACTTTCAAAGTACTTACCAACCACAAATCCCTAGTACTCTACAAAACACAACAACACCTATCAAGGAGACAAGCCAAATAGATGAGCCTCATACAGAGGTACCCCATGCAAATCAAATGCAAACTGGGCAAAGAAATGCTTACCGCAGACGCCCTATCAAGGCTATACAGCAAGCATGCCCTCTGCACTGATTGCAACCTCAACTAGCCCATGCTCATAATGGGGAATCTCCAGGAAGGTTTTCCACCAGGCACTCCCATGAACGTACAAGAAAATGTCCTTAAGAACAAACATCTGTTAAAAAACTTATATGGTACTCTACACCAAATATTTCCAAGTGGTGACACTGTACCCTACGTTCTGTCAACTCAAAAGATTAACACCATCCTCAGATATCACAGAGACCTGGGACACACCAGTAGCAGAAACCTACACAAGTATCTTAAAACATGCTACTGGTGGCCCAATATTCTAGATGACATTAAAGAGTAATGGAGCAATGTGAAGTCTGTGAAAAGTACGCCCAAACCAAAGCACCTCCCAAGTCAGTGGTACCTGTATCTATCACACAACCCTTTAAGGTATGGTTGTTGGATATTGTGGGACCAATGCCTGGTGAAAACAAAGGGAAAAAGTATATCATAACAGCTATTGACTATGCAACCAGATGGCCCGTGGCACAAGCCACAAAATAACACAAAGGCAATGATGTGAGATGATTTATTGGCAAAGAAATTATAGGCAAGTTTGGGAAGCCTGAGCTCCTAATCACAGATGGGGACACCAAACTCAAAGCCATCAACACCAACTTCTACCTCGCCAAAGACAGGATAAAAGACATCACAGCCAGCCCATATCACCCTCAAGCAAATGAAAAAGTGGAACAACTAAACAGTGCGCTTGTAGAAGCCCTCAGTAAGTTATCTGCTAACAATCCAAAGGCTTGGGTTGACATGCTTCCAACAGCACTTATGGTCTGTCAAACACAGGTTTCCCATAATACCAGCAAAAGCCCATACAAACTTGTCTATGGAAAAAAGCCCACTCTTGTTAGTACAGCTGCAGGACCTCAATTACCTCTACCTAAGAAGGTGCCAGAGGCTAACGACCCCAACATACAGCAGGCTAGAAAGGACCAAAAAGACATGGAACACAAAAGAGTTGAGAGAGAAGCAATCCTGCTACAACAGGAAAGCTTTTAACCTGGAGACAAGATCTGGGTTGTCAACCATGACCAGCACAAATTAGACCCAGGGTTACGCGGACCAGGCATTGTCATGGAAGTTAAGCCCAATAATACCTACTTCATCAAGGTTATTGGAGTGCAAACCAAACTGAAGCGTATGCATCACAACCAACTCCGCCTATGCAAAGCCAGAACAGCCCAACAAAATTCCAGGCTCCCTGTCCCCAATGCCAAACTGGATCAATACCAAGCATGCATCCCCAACTCTCTGAGCAAAATTCCCAAGGCTCCACCTTCCAGCACTCCAGGGGGAGATGTCGCAACATCTTTGATTACTCCCTCTCAGGGAGTTAACACCCTGAGTAGTTCACCAAATGGCTCACTGTCTAATCAATAGGTCAGTGGCACTCCTATCATTTGTCCATATATTACGGGGATCACACAATCCAAATCCTAAGCAGAACACAACTTGAGTAGGCCTTGTGACTTAATAGGAACGTTACTCAGATAAGCCCCATGACCTCCATGACATAAATGGACAGTATGTGGATTCCCATGATACTATATAATATTCTATATTCTACCCAATAAAGTATCATTCTTCTCTTAAATCTTCCCCTTTATCTCGTTTATTATACTTTCTATAAGTATAACCTTGACAGTAACCATTTGTCCTTGTGAAGTTTGAGCAGCAGTTTGTTCTTAACCTTAGTGTTCACAGCAAGATTTTTAGAATTTTCTGAATCTCAGGTGGCTCCCCCCCAAAAAAAAAGACTGATCCAGATTTTAGTTTATCATAGAGCTCATCTGCTGCTAGAGAAATCAATGCTATAGTTGGTAGGCAAGATATGCAGTCTGCATTCTTATGAAATGCTCTAGCACAATGCACAATCTTGTAGTCAAAGGCTTGGAGTTTGATAGCCCAATGTGCTAAGTGGCCTTCAGAATCCTTCAGAGTCTTAAGCCATTTAAGGGACGCATGGTCAGTAACCACCATGAACCAAACACCATGCAAATAGACTCAGAACTGTTGGTATGCTTAATTAACTGCCAGTTATTCCCGTTCAGTGACTGTGTAATTGTGCTCATGGCAATTCAGAGTCTTTGAGCAGTAACCCACGGGATGTTCCTGTTCTTTGTTGTCAAGTTGTGATAAACCACACCAATTGCAGTGAGACTAGAGTATGTATGGACAATGAGGGGTCAGTTAAAATTGGGGTAGGTAAGGACAGGCTTGGTAACAAGAGTGGCTTTTAAGTCATAAAAGCTTGTTGATAACCTGGAGTCCATGAGAATTCAACTTCATTCTTCAAGAGATAGAAAAAGGGACCTCCCCAGCCAGCCAAATTAGGAATGAAACATCTATAGTATCCTATCATCCCCAAGAATACTTGAACATCCCTTTTGCTCCTTGGTTACTGCATGTGGGCAATTTCCTTCAATTTTTAAGAAATCAGTCTAATTCCATCCTTACTTATAATGTACCCTAGGAATTTCAGATGCTCCTTAAAAAAGTTGCATTTTCTAGGATTCAGCTTTAGATTAGCCGCAATCAACCATTGGAATACAGCCTCCAAGTGTTCCAAGTGTTTACCAAAGGTTCTTGAGAAGACATTGATGTCATCTAAGTAAACCAGGGCACAATAAAGCTTCAGGTCACCCATCACTGAGTCCATTGCGTGTTGGAAGGTAGCTGGAGCACTAGCCAAGCCATGCAGCATACAAGTAGGCTGAAAGAGGTCCTGCTTAGTATTAATTGTGCATTTTTCCTGGTCTGCCTTTGGAAGGTCTATTTGCCAGTATCTGATAATTAAGTCCATATCAATAAAATATTGGACATAGCCTAGCTTTACCAGTGTGTTGTCAATTTGTGGAAGTGGGTATGAGTCCTTTTTGGTAAAGGAATTCACTTTACAATAATCCATTATCACACAATTGGATCTATATTTCTTCTTTACTATTAGAAGGGGAGAGGACCAAACACTTTTACTAGGAACCAAAAGTCCATCTGGAAGGAGCTTCTTTAGTTCCATATTGACAATGGCTTGTTAAGCCTGGCTTCTCCAGATTAGACAGGAACTTATGGGGGCTGTGCTTTGCGTGTCCAGCACATGTTCCACTCCTAGAGCTTTTCCCAAGTCATGGTTGTGCTCTGCAAAGACAGCTTTTTATTTATCAAAAAGACGTAAATCCTGATCTTTATGTGGCTTGGATAATTCTTGTGTGATTCCCAAGGGATTAGCAATATATTTGCAGGGCTATCACAAGGGAGCTCAAATTCACTGAATTCCCCAAAGGGAATGACGTCTGTCAAGGCTGAATTTTCTTCAACTTGAAAATGATCCAAAAGTTGTTTCTTCTATGTCTTAATAGGACTATTGGAAAAGTTACCCAGAAGAACTAGAATTTCTTCACTTGAAGGCATTGCAATTCCAGGAATTATCCAGGGTTCAAAGCAGGACCTATTGTGGAGACCATGGACTTGACTGTGTAGTTCTTTTGGGAACCCCAAACCAAGGCCAGTGTTGTGGATTACTTGTGACTCTTTTGGGATCACAAAATCTTTGACTGTGTAAAGAGGTATCCCTTTTTACTCCTTAGTAGCCAGGGAAAGAGTCTTCAGTTTCTTCCAGTGTAGAGTTTAGGCTACATGAAGACTGCCATCAGTGTATTCCATGTAAATTTGATGGATCTTTTTGGTTGGCAAGTCCTTGGGTTCATCTCCATGATAAAACATGGGAACTGAATGATCCATAATACTAAAAGCGCTATCCTTATGATTTATAATTGAGCTGCAAGTAGCCATAAAACTCTTCCCAATGAGTATAGTATAGCTATTTTTGTAAAACTATAGCCATGACTGTCACTACTAGCTTAATGAACCAAAGCAGAAGGGAAGAATATGCACACAAGGCTTTGGTTTTATCAGAGCCAGTAGTGCCAAATTCTTCTTCATAGTCCAGGTCAGGGGCCAGTTTGAGTTTTTTCACCAGCTTGGTAGAAACTATGCTCCCTGGAGTTCCTGGGTCTAGGATTGGTCATACTCTGAGCTTGTGGACAAAAATTTAAATATGGGTTCAATCATGTTAGTCTCTATAGTACGGAGTTGCAATTTTTTTACTTTATGTATGTCTAGGCCCTTAACCTGCGCAAGAATTCTTCTAAAGCAGAGTTAAGCTCAGGTTTCATGGCTTTTAGTGCCTTTAAGGTAGTCAAGACTTGTACTGAACGTAGTATTTGTGCCAATTTTTTAATACTATTGCTTTCATGGGTAACTTCACTGGAAGGGTGGGACAGTATTCATAGTAAGGGATTGACACAGTCTCTATTGCATCACGCAAAGACAAGGCTTCAGTCCATATAGCCTGTCTTTCTGTGACTGCGTTTACAGCCAGGACTTGGTGAAGCAGGTCCTTGTTCACCTCCTCTTTGTCAGGCAGGTTGCGCTCAGGGATAGCATCTGGGTCCATCAGGCTGTCTTCCTTGTCAGGCAATTTTTTAGCAGCAGGGTCTGGATCAAGTGTGATAGAGGGGTTGTTACTACTAGCAGTCAGGGTTTTCTCCACAACCTGACTGCTTAACAGTTTTTTGACTCCTCTTTGTCTTCCTCCTCATTATCCTATGTAGACTCCTTGTTGTCTTCACTGTCTTTTTGGCCTAAATGACATATGTTGGCTTTTGGTTGCTTACATTCCCGGGAGAGGTGACCAGGCTGGCCACACTTATAGCATGTTTGGTTATTGATAGTGCTATTGGTCACAGGAGTTGAGCCAGTTGCTGTCTTCTTCACAATATCATTTTTCAATGTCTTTCCTTTAGATTCAGATGAGTTTAAAGTGGTAGTCTTCTTGTAATCAGGAAATATAATATCAAATTTTTCTTTGAAAGAGCCTAAATTCTGCTCAATTTCAGGGACTGTTTGTGCATCATAAATTCCTGATTTAAGTGCAACAAAGAGTTCTCTATTGGGGTGCACATAATCAAGATGGGATCCCTTTACATCAAATAAAGTAGCCACTCCCATGGAGACTAAAATCTGTGCCTCCAGATAGAAGCACTCAGAGAAATACATTAGGTTTTCTCCCTTCTTGATTTTCCCTTCAATAAACTTCATTTTACAACAAAATAGAGCTTCCTTGCTACCAAACTCAGCAATAAGCGCCCTGGACACGTTCTCATAAGTTCATCCCTGCTCAGGTAACCTGGGCGTGATTATGGTCTGAGTTTCTGATTCCAGGTAATTAAAAATTGCTGTGTTCTTCATGGCTTCATCTGCGCCATACATAGAGTTGTTATAGAGATGGAGAAACATGTTTATGTTAGACTTTTTGTCAAACTTGGGGAGTTTTCTGGGTTGAAGTTTTGAATCACAGTTGAAGTACTGTTATTGTAACTTCTTATAGGAAGAGGGGACAATGCTCTCAAGTTTGAGGCGCAAAATTGTGCTTCCAAAGCAGCATCTCTTGGGTTGATGTTGATTCTAGATGTGGAAGCAGCAGCTTCAAGCAAGGGAGTCTCACTACTTTCTAGAACAGGCTCAGCTATATAGTTTTTTCTAGTAGTGCGGCCTATATTGTCCTCATTGCTCTTGTAGCTATGAAAGGAGCAACAGTCATCAGTCATAGCCTGACTGTTAAAAGAGAGGACACTAGGACTTCTTCCTGCGGAGACTTGAACTTCCTGTTCTAATCCTGACTGCCAGAGGTTTGCTACAAGGAGTTGTTTTATCTGCTCTTGTAGCAACCTATTGTCACTACTAATAAAGAGCACCTTTTGGGGAAGCTTTGAATATAAAAGTAGGAAGGGAAGAAGTATATTTTATTGGATAATACTTTAGACTTATATAGATTTAGCTGTGACAGGGATATTAGTTGGACCAAACCCAGGGGCTAGTCATGTGCTGGATGGGTTTGAGTTGTTGGATACCTGGACAGTCATGTGATATTGTTTTGTTGCCATTTCTGGTATGTCAAATGGTATATTGGAAAGGCACCAACTTGGGTGATGACTGGATGTTAGGTGTGATAGCAATAGCCGGAATACTTCTACATCCAGACCCTTGACACACCCCCTCCCTTAAGGGGTTACTTGGGTACATCAGGAGGGGGCTTTGTCTTGACAGCTACTGCCTGATGTTCCTGGAGTTGTTTACTAGTGGGCACCAACTGGGTCAAGTGTTCTCCTTTGCTAGGGCAGAGGCAAGATCTGTGGTACTTTTTGGTGATGGGCTCTTTGGCACTCTGGAATTTAACCAGGTAGGTGTTCCTGTCTGGTTGGTATCTGATGATCCTTCCTGGTCCCCTGTGTACTGAGTCTAGCTTTTTCCTGTTCCCAGTCAGGACCCAGACGGGGGAGTTGATGGGGAGTGGGTCCTCTGTTGAGGTTACTTTCTGAGCTTTGAGTCTCTTTATTTCTGCCAGTTTGGCTTTGAGGTGTATGTGTTGTAGAGCTGGTTTCTGTTCTACTGTGGGAGGTTTCCCCGGGGGAATTTTCACATACAGTTGGTTATTGTGGGTGACTATTTCTGGCTTGTATCTGTATGTTAGTTCAAACAGTGAGTAGCCTGTCCCTTGATTGGTACAAACCGGGATACTAGTAATGCATGTTTCACATAGAGCAGCCATGTGTCTTTGGCTTTGCCATCCATTATTTTCTCCAGGGTTCTGATAAGGCTTCTGTTCAAGCGTTCAAATCTGCTGTTAGCCTGTGGCCTGTAGGGCAAGGTTGTGGAGTGTTTGATGTTCTTTGTTTTTAGATTGCCATTTACTATGTGGCCTGTTAGCTCTTTTGCTCCATCTGTTATGATGTAGTCTGGAGTGCCGTAGTCTGCTATGATTGCTTTATTGATGAATCAATTTATTGTTTCTGTCTTGTGATTTTTTGTTGCCCAGAAGATGGGCCAACGTGTGGCAAAGTTGATGGCTACAATTAGGAAACGTTGATTTGTTTTGGTTTCTGGGAAGGTCCCACTACATCCAGTCCCCAAACCTTAAATGGTTTGGGATCAGGTACTGGGTTAACTGTTGGCTATGGTGCCTTGGTGCTGGCATATTTTTCACATACTGTACCTTTTTTTAGAGCATTGGTTATGTCTTGCTTCAGGTTGGGCCACCATACTATCTCTTTTAAGGTGAGATATAGGTTGTTAGCCTTTGTGTGTCCTAGCAGACAATGGTGTCTTAGTATAGTGTTGACTCTTTGTGTGAGTGGGATGTATGGAATGTGTTTATCCTTGATGATTTGGTATACTGTGCCATTTGATATTTGGAAATGTTTTTCATTCCTTACTAGTGTATCATGGGTTAGTTGATGTGTGGAGGGATCCTTTCTTTTGTCTTGTACTCAGTGTTGTATAGGTTGGGCCAGTCAGGGTCCAGGTGGTCAGGATGATCCTCTCTTGGCTGGCATAGCCTAGAGAGAGCATTAGCCATGACCATCTCTGCCCCCTTTTTGTATTGGATTTCCAGATTAAGCTGTTCCAGCAAGGACATCCATTTGGCTTGGCGCCACGCAAGTGTGTTCTGAGTTTTGAAATAGATTAAGGATTTGTGGTCAGTTAGAACTCAGATGTTTAAGTGTCCTTCAAGATAACATCTCCATTTCTTGCATGTGTGATATATTGCTAGCAATTCTTTATTGTGTATAGGGTACCTTTGCTCAGTGTTTGTTAGTTTTCTGCTTTTGTAACATACTGGCAGGAAATCTTGCTGCCCTGGCTGGCAGATGTGTAGGACTGCGCCAATGGTGGTATCACTAGCGTCTGACTCAAGCTCATAGCACCTGTTGTTATTAGGGTATTGCAAGATAGGTGCTTCAATCAAAGCTTGTTTTAATAGTTGGAAATTCTTGTCACATTCTGGAGTCCAGATGAATTTCTTTTTGGCATTACCTTTGGTTAGGTCATTGATTGGTGCTGTGAGCTTTCTGCAGTCTTTGATGTATTTCCTTAGGTAAGCTACCATACCAAGAAAGCATCTAACTTGTTTCACAATGTGGGGTGTTGCATGTTATTTATGGCTTTTATTTTATCTGAGTCTGCTTTGATGCCATCGTCAGAGACAATGTGGCCCAAGAATAGGAATTCATTTTCCATAAATTGGCACTTACTAGGCTTAGTGTATAGTTTGTGCTTTGCAAGTCAATTGAGTGTCTTGCAGACATGTGTGAGGTGTCCTCTTTTTTTTGAAAATATGATGATGTTGTCAAGGTAGCATAATGGGTTTGAGAGACCGTTTAGTGCTTGGTTCATCATGGTAATAAAGGTTGCAGGAGTGTTGGTCATCCCAAAGTTCATTACTTTACATTCAAACAACCCAAATTGTGTGCAGAACAAAATCTTTGGTATGTCCTTCTCTTTGACTTCAACTTGGTTATACCCTGGGGTGAGGTCAATTTTGGAGAAAAATTTGGCACCTGAGAGTTTTGCAAACAGATCCTCTATAAGTGGAAGAGGGTATTTAATTTTTACTGTACTTGCGTTTAGTGCTCTGTAGTCAGTAACTAAGCAGAGAGATCCTTATTTCTTCTTTACAAAGAAAACTGCTGCCCCCCATGAGGATTCAGATGGGCAAATGAATCCTTTGTCTAGATTGTCCTCAATGTGGGCTTTAAGTGTTTGGGTCTCCATGGGGGAGATTCTGTAGAGAGGTTCAGGTTTTGGCATGGCTTTGCATAAGTCAATGCCATGTTTGACCTCCCGTTTGGGGGGTAACTCTGTGAGTTCTTCCTTGAATACATGAGTGTATTTCTTTAGGAGTGCCGCAAGTTCTGGGCATTGGATTTTTTGTGTTTGTATATTATTACATTTGAAGTAACTCATTATGTAGAGGGTACTGTCTTTGGTTAGATGGTCAGAGTCATCTTGATTTATGACTTGGAAAAATACTGTATCTCTTAGAATTAAGCTGTTGGGTTCTTTGAGAATGTTAAAATTGACTCCATTGTGTTTTATTGTAATTGTTTTTGTCTTCCAGCATACGCTGGGATTCACTTGGGTGAACCAGTCCATGCCTGCTACAACGTTGTAGTTTATGTTGTTCATGACAAGCCCTTTTATGGACGTTTGTATGCCTTGGAGGTCAATTCTGAAGGGAGTTGTTTTGCCTTCAAGTAAAACTTTTGGTTTATCTGCCATTCTGGTGTATTTGAGTTGGATTTGACAACTGGTATTTGTACTTGGTTAAAAATAGTTTGCTAACCATAGTGTGTTGTGCATCAGAGTCAAATAAAATTTTATGTGTATGAGATTTGTAAGTGCATGGATAGACAAGAAGTTGTGATCAATCTTTAATTTTTAAGTTCATAAAAATGGAGAATTGTGGGACACAGGGGATGCAAGCAGTAAAGTTTGTGCCTTGGTACAATTTCTTTTCAAGTTGGGGGGAGACAGGGGCACTTAAGCCTGTTCCTCCTCCTTTTTCCCTGCTCCTCTGTTTTGAGACCTTTGAGGTCAGAGAATGTGGAGTCAGATTCATAGAGGGTTGCTACTTCAGCATTGTTAACTTTGGCAGTGTTCTCTTTCTTGGGATGGGAGTGGTTTGTGCTTTGGCTATGATTGCCATTGTTACAATTGGAGTTGCTGTTGTTATGGTTGGTATTTTGGCGTTTATTGCTGTTGGCATTTTTCTCTGCCATTGCCGCTTGAGGAGCAGTTGCCATTGTGTGCAGCATATTCCATGTTGGCGCATTTTTCAGCGTGCTTGGCTTCAGCAATGAGTGCAGGCATGGAGGTATTTGCTTCTGGACAGATGAGGGCAGCAAAAGAGGGTTTTATTCTGTTGATGAATGATGCTCTAGTGTATATGTTGTCAGCTTGTGCTAGGTTTTGGATTTTAAAAATATATTTCCTCAAATTCATTGGCTTAGGCTGCAATAGTGGTCTTTTGAGGAAGATCACTGAGCTGTATTGCAATGTCTTGGAGGGATTCAGTGACGCGGAAATTGTGGGTGATGTCAGCTTTGAACTCTTCCCAGTTGTCAATCTGGTTGTTGGTTTGTGAGCCAACCCAGATGGCAAACCAGTTAGCTGCGGCCTTGTATAGGCGCTTGCTGGCTTCCTGGACCCATTTTTCATGAGGGATACAGCTGGCGCAGAGTTTAGCGGCTGTGTGGTCTAGCCAGTTGATGACATTTTCTTTGTTTTTACCAAAGAACTTGTCAATACCAATGTATTTGGTGTTGGCAACTTCACATGTGGTAGGTGGTTGTGTGTTTGTTTGTGGTTGAAGAGAGCAACTGTATTGAGTTATCTTGGCACATGCTTTGGACATGACCAGACCTTTGAATAAGGTGCATCCACTAGGAATATCTTCATCAATGTTGTGGGCGCAGAAGTACGTTTTCCAGGTATCCTGGGATGTGGCCTGGTTGAGTACAGGGGTGAAGGTAGGCAGGTTCTGTTCAGTCATTTTCTCTTTCATTAGCGTGGTCAAAAACTGTAGTGCTACCAGTGATAAGGAGCGCCTTTTGGGGAAGCTTTGAATATAAAAGTAGGAAGGGAAGAAGTATATTTTATTGGATAATACTTTAGACTTATATAGATTTAGCTGTTGTGGGGATATTATTTGGACCAAACCCAGGGGCTGGTCATGTGCTGGATGGGTTTGAGTTGTTGGATACCTGGACAGTCATGTGATATTGGTTTGTTGTCATTTCCAGTATGTCAAATGGTATATTGGAAAGGCACCAAATTGGGCAATGACTGGATGTTAGGTGGATGCAATAGCCGGAATACTTGTACATCCAGACCCTCAACACTATGTTATGACTGTAATTCTTGTGTTAGATCTTTAATGGTTTGGTTAGCAGCCTGAAGCTCTTCTGCTAGATTCTCAATTCTAGATTCCTGTTAGTTGAACTGCATGAATGTATTTTCCTGGGCAGCATATTGATTATTGCTCAGTTGTTCCACTTCTTCATGGGTTTCCTCAGTACATGCATGATTTTTGTCAATTAGCTTCATGAGTTTAGCTAGCTCAGTGTAAAAATGACATCAATCTTCAAGCAATTGACGGAGGTCTTTATCAATATTGCTAACATGTCTGGATTGCTCCTTCATGTCTATCTGGTTAATGGCTGTGTCCTCTTCATTCTGTACCAGGGCAGGGCTATCTTTGATCCTACCTACAGAACAACAGAGCAACTTGAACTCTTTGAAGAGGAGACAAGAGGCATCTTTGGCTTATTAAATGTGGTGTGTAACTATAAAAAGCCAGTTATTGTTGACCCCCTTATGCTTGAGCATAGCTCCAATAATGGCAGAAATATAATTTTTCAAGTGTTCCTCCAGTTGAGCGGTCCAAGCAGCTGTGTGATTCTGATGGCTCACCAAGCTGTTGATCTGATGACTTATATTAAGCATAGATCCTGAGAGTTCATCATAGAGGCAACAGAGGAAAGCCTGCTGGCTATTGATAAGGTTCCCTTGGTGTAAAAACAAGGACATCTTGTATCCCAAATGTATCTAGTTGTAGCATATTGCTGGGTGAGTGAAGCTATAAAGGTATTACTTTGCCTGCTCCATAATCTTTATTTGAAGACAGAGCTGATTGTTATTAGTCCTGTTAAAGTTGTGGAATTTCTCTTTGGCAGTTGCTTCATAGGAAGCTAGTACTGCAAGCTTCTTGTGGGCCTCCCCATTCTAGTAAGATCCTCAGTTCATGTTACCTATTGTTACTTCCAGCTGCTACTGAGTAGTTTCAGTGTTACCATCCACTTTGAGTGGGGTGAGAACGTCCAGGTGGAGGACCAATCGATCCTCAATCTGTTGAGGGTGCTGGAATACTGCCATGTACTGGTTGAATGCAACTGTGTCGCTTGGAAGGCCATATTTTGTGCCAGTAAGACAATTTATTTCCAAAAAGAGGCCATCAAGAAGGTCCTATAAGTGACAAAGGAATGCTTGGAGAAGTTTGTCTCCAAACTTTCACTGGGCCAAAGACAAGTCTCCAGCAAGGCAATGGGCACTATCTTAACACTGCATGACAGAGTGAGCACCAAATGTCAAACTTTTTGTATGGTCTAGGTTGTTGCTAATTTGCCTAACTCAATTTGCAACCTATTGATTTATCAAAGACTAAGTTAAGACGTTTCTTCAACTTAGTATGTATGATAAAGTAAAATAAATGTAAATATAGATTCTTTATTAATGATAACAAGGGAAGAGTTATATAGGGGATTGGAATTATTGTTTAGCCACTAATGCTATGATCATACTTTGATTTCAGATCATATTGGCCTTCAGCCCATCAATTGTTATTGCTGCGCTTTTTGCATTACAGCGCAACAATTAATAGAGATTATAGGGCAAATGACATTTTCAGAATACAGTCATATGTGAGGATATGAGTAGTACTGTATCAGAAGAGCCAGGATAGAACAGAACCATGATTATTGCCCAGCAGTGGCTTCTGATTGCGCAGAAGCACTTAAGAATTAGGATAAAGGTCAACCAGATTAAGGATAAAATAAAGACAGTTCCAAGATTGATTTTATTGTAAATGATTAATTATTCTTATAACTACTACCAGGGTAATCTCTGGGCTGGTAGCAATGTCTTCTAGGACATTCTAACATGCCCCTAATTTGGGTAATTATTAATCTAGGTTTGGTGCTTCTTGCATGTCAACCAATAGAATATCTTCATCTTCACCCAGCACAGGTGATCCTTGCTGGCGTGGAATAATTTAGTTACTTCAGGATCACTTCCTGCTTTCCTAGCGTACTGCAGCTTAATGCTTATTAATGTGACAATTAAAGGAATTTGAGATTATGGGAAATCAAACCCTGCGCCTTGGCGCTCAATGTAAAGGTAAGGCGGCGCCGTGGTGCTTTGTGTATTTATTAAGTGCCGCAGCGGCAAATCATGTGTCATTAATTGCCATGGCAGCGCTTGTCATTAGCTAGTATTAGGCTTAGGTCAGCAGACTACTGCTAATTTAATTTGCATGTAGCTTGTACTACCAATTTATGTTTTTTGGTAGCTGCAATTCATATCTACAAGCTCTGTCATAATTAGTGTCATTGTATTTTGTACTACTAATTTATGGATTTGGTTGTAGCAATCCCAATCCGTGAGCTCCGTCATAATTGGCATCATTGCTTGGTCAAAATTCCCAACATATCCCCCCACTTAACCAAGCACTACTTCCTTTCTCTTCAAGATGAATCCCACTTTTAACAGCAACAGCAACAAACGCCAAAACATGTGCCAAGCATATGACGCCATGATGGCAACCATGGGTGAGGCAGAGCGCAATGCCTTCCGTGAGATGCCCCGCTCTGTGAGGATTGCCTTCCTCAATTGTATTTGCTCTAGTGGGGACCAATTCCACAAGCAGGACTGTACCACTACCGTGGCTGGCTCCACCCCTAATTCTCCTCCCAGTTTCAATGCTGGTGACCTCTTTGAAGAGGACTCTATGTTTGAAAAGCCTCCTCCCGCCCCCAGCACGCCTCTTGTCAGCGGTCCTTCTGGTGCTTCACGCCCATTCATGCAGCGCTTGCCTTCCTCTCGTGAGCCTCCAGCCACACCCTCATCAATGCTTTGTGCTTGTTGCAACTTGGACAAGGTCCCCATGGACTACCCTAATCTGCTGAGCAATTTTGGGGCTTGCCACCACAAGGAAACCATGTTCAGTTTTGTGCAGGCCATGCACTTCAACAAGGACGCCATGTCCCCTATCTGTGCCAGTGAGCTCTACCACAGCTGGTATGATGCCTCCCGTTTGGCTGCTGAGGTGTGCCTTGGCCTTCAGTCCGCTTCCTTAGAGCCTGGCCAGATCTCTGCCCAGCACGCCCACACTATTGCTATTTGTAACAAGTACATAGATGAGGTGACTTGCATTTGGTCCCTTGAGCTTGCTGCTGACCCTGCCTTTCACCAGACCCTGGACCTTCCTGTTCAGGCCAACACCAGTTGGCACTTCTCAGCTACCTTTAAGGTGTTTCCCTTGGCAGTGAACACTGGCAAGGCTAGCCTTTATCTTCCCTTGGCTGCTGCTGCATGCCACTTCATGTGATACGCCCCCAATAGCTGCCAGCCTGGGTACGCTGGTTGTTGCCTGGAGCACTATTGTGCTCTGGATTACCAGCTTTGGGTTCTGTTGCTATTGGCCTACTCTTATATGGAGGACGCTCTGATAGACTGCTTGAAAATTGGGGCTGCGTTTTCTGCTTGTGGTGGTTGGGGTTGCCTTGTTCCTGTGAGCCAGCTCCGCCTCCTGCTCTGCCACTGGACCTCAATGTCACGGAACTCCCAGTTAGCCTGGACTCAGATGCTTGTGATCTTGGCGCATGTGCGCCAGCGCCTTAAAAATCTTTGGTACCTCCTCCCTGCCCACAAGCGCCCTGTGGTTACCATTCAGCGCCCCACAAAGCACCCCCAACGCGCCAACTGCCAAGCCACTCCCCCTGCGGCATCCTCCTCCCAGCTGCGCAGAGGCGCCCCCCACTCCCAAAGGCCATCCCCAGTAAACTCCTTTGCAATAAACTTGCTTTGCTCCATATTCTTTTTATTACCTTTTTTAGTTTTTATCTTTTTGTTCATTCTTTGTTTTTATTATCCCTTGAATATTTTTAATTTCTTATTTTTATATTTTCTTTCTTTTGAATCTTTCTTGGAGATATGGCGCTCAATCTGTTAACTGAGTGCCCAGTCCTTTTTTTTATAATTGTGTGCCTGCTTGGGTCTTGCCAGCAGCTTTTCAGATCTTGCCCCCATGAATTTGACTTAGAGTTATTCTTCTGAAGTAAAATATTGCTCCCCTTCCAAGAGGAGGCTTACATAAAGTAGCGGTACTATCAGTTGCGCCTGGAAAACTCCTGTATGACTTGTTGTCTTGGCGCCAGAGTAAGCAACTGGTAGTTTGTTGTCAGTGTAGAGGTATCCAGCGCTGCTCAAGTTCTTGCAAGTGTGGGATGTCCTTTGAATCCTTTGACTTCTTAGGCCCCTTAATCCAGCAAAGGTGGCTGGTACAGTTTGAACCTGTGAACACTCTTTTTTTGCTTCCATAATACCAAGTGTGCTTTGAGCACAACCAAGAAGCAAGGTAGGTATAACAACTTGCTTTTCAAAGTGCTTCCATGAACCAATGTAGACCTTTAGCACGCCTGTGCAGCAGGGGTGATGTAACAACCTGTTGCTTGGTAGTGCTTCAATCAACAATATGTGCCTTAAGCGCGCCCATATAACAGGGTTGGTGTAACAACCTGTTGCTTGGTAGCACTTTAAATCACCAGTATGTGCCTTAAGCGCACCTGTACAACAGGGTTGGTATAACGGCCTGTTGCTTGTTAGAGTTTCACTGAAACAATTGTAGACCTTTAGCACGCCCGTGCAGCAGGGTTGGTGTAACAACCTGCTGCTTGGTAGCACTATCAAGCATTTTTGCAAGGGCTTCAAACGTATCCTCATACTCTAGTTGTGTAACCTTTTTGACTTGTACCACAGTGTGAACTGTGGACCTGAACTGACGCCTTCCCATTGGCGTTATGCTTTGCTTCCTATGATGCTGGTCTCCATTGCGCTTGGATGTGCCACCTGCAGTTACCAGTGATTTTCCAATTGACTCCTTCTTCTACAGACAAATGTGTGCCCCCTGTAGTGAGCACCATTGTTGCGCTTTTTGCATTACAGCGCAACAATTAAAAGAGATTATAGGGCACATGACATTTGCCAGAATACATTCATATGTGAGGATATGGGTAGTACTGTATCAGAAGAGCCAGGATAGAACAGAACCATGATTATTGCCCAGCAGTGGCTTCTGATTGCGCAGAAGCACTTAAGGATTAGGATGAAGGTCACCCAGATTAAGGATAAAATAAAGACAGTTCCAAGATTAATTTTATTTTAAATGATTAATTATTCTTATACCTACTATCAGGGTAATCTCTGGGCTGGTAGCAATGTCTTCTAGGACATTATAACACGCCCCTAATTTGGGTAATTATTAATCTAGGTTTGGCGCTTCTTGCAAGTCAACCAATAGAATATCTTCATCTTCACCCAGCACAGGTGATCCTTGCTGGCGTGGAATAATTTAGTTACTTCAGGGTCACTTCCTGCTTTCCTAGTGTACTGCAGCTTAATGCTTATTAATGTGACAATTAAGGGAATTTGAGATTATGGGGAACCAAACCCAGTGCCTCGGCCCTCAATGTAAAGGTAAGGCAGCGCAGTGGCGCCTGTAATATTTGCCAGGCAGCGCTGCGGCGCTTGCAATAATTTTTAGTTGGTGCGGCAGCGCTTGCCGTAAAAGTAGTTTGGCGCCTTGGCGCTTAATCCAATTGCTAGGCGGTGCTGTGGTGCTTTGTGTATTTATTAAGTGCTGCAGTGGCAAATCATGTGTCATTAATTGCCGTGGCAGTGCTTGTCATTGGCTAGTATTAGGCTTTGGTCAGTAGACTACTGCTAATCCATTTTGCATGTAGCTTATACTACCAATTTATGTTATTTGGTAGCTGCAATTCATATCCGCAAGCTCCGTCATAATTAGTGTCATTGTATTTTGTACTACTAATTTATGGATTTGGTTGTAGCAATCCCAATCCGTGAGCTCTTTCATAATTGGCATCATTGCTTGGTCAAAATTCCCAACAGTTATAATTGTTTGCATGGGCTAAATAACCCTCTAAAGTTATGACCTGTTGATCCACTGGACTGGTTATTCATCTGTACTATAGTTCTATTCAGAGTCTCAAACTGGAGCCTAATTATGGCAGGTACATTTAAGGCAGTAATGGCTAGTTTATACTAACCACCTTACAACAATCATATAAGAAAAATCTGCTGGGGGTTTCTTATCAGAAAATCACTATAAATTGAACCAAAAATTATAAATAAAGTGTTTATTTTTAGAGTAAAAATTTATTTCTGTAAAAAAGTTCTGTTTAGAAAATCCCTTAATTTTTATAGGAAAATAAGATGAGAAAATTATTTTTTTTGGATTTTTTAGTAGCAAATAATTCAGTAAGTAATTTAAATCTATTTAACCTGGTTGTGAGATTAGGCTGATTGACCACAAATGATCAGGTTAATCATGCACACAGATCTTACCCAGTTACACGCCGTATTATCACCGGTCATCATTATATTAATAGATATGGCAGTTATACGCCGTGTAATTGCTAGTTTATTATAATAGATGTAACAATTATACGCTGTATTATCACTGATTGTCCCAATGTGATGTGATTATACGCCATATATTGCTTGCTTTATTATAATTGATGTAACTATTATACGCCATATAAACGTTAGCTAATATAATGAATATCATTGATTACACGGTGTGTAATCACTAAATCATCAATTGTATATCACCTATTCTACCCTACTAGATGTTGTATCAACTCAGCCCCACACAGCCTGATGGACTTATATCTTCATATCAAACAAGTGATATACAAATGGCTAATAAATACCAAGTTTGGATCAGTATTACACGGTGTACAATTGGGTTCCTTATTGGTTTGGGTCAGTATTACACAGCAGATAATCCTTTGAGTCACTAATGGATTGAGTCTGCTATTATACGGCGTATAATCCCTAATTTGACTCATTGCATTAATAAGCAGAAGGTTTGCCAACCAGAAAAGGATCACTGATTAAACCCTGCAAATGGAATACCAGAATTCTACCTTCCAATGTAGGAGTGCTGAACAGGGACAATTTCTAAGCATCAACTAAATACAGTGTAGTTTCCCAGCACAATAATAGGTGTGTAAGATACAGCCAATCAATAAATGACAGTAGGCTAGCTCAAGAAGAGCGTAGGCTGCAGCTGAAGTGCCATGGACGCCTGCTAAGGCCAGTAGCATACCATGTGTCAAGGACAGCCAATCAGGATAGGTGTAGCTAGCAAAGATGGACCTATTGCAAAGGTAGCCACCAAGAACTGTCTGAAAGGACAAGAAGAAGAGTTGTTGCAGTATATATTGATATAGACACCTGAAAGGATAAAAAAGAAGTTCATAGTTACACCTGGATAGATTGCAGCTGCTGGCTAGATTGTACTCCAGTATCAATAAACGTAATTATATTCAAAGTTCTATTCTATTGTAGTCTGTAGTGCTCTTGCATAGAATTAGGTAGAGTACATTTGCAAGGCTAACATCTATCTGTAGCTTTGAACATACCAGCAATATCACAAGTTGCTCAACATTGGTGCTCACTTGAAATTGAGCTTCTGCTAATGCCCCAGGAAACTGCTCCTGCCCGCCAAGGATTGTCCCTGGCACTGCCTCCGCCTAGCTTTATCAACAAACATGGGCACAAGATGGAAACATCAGAAAGTGAGTGTTCTCCTGTCTTTTCCGTGAGCAACCCTGTGGTTGTTCATCCCCCGCAACTGTCCCTCTGGTTGTGGCCCCGTTGCCTTCTGTTCCTGAGGGTCCCGCCTTGGTTGGCTCATACAATTGCATGCAGATTGTTGAGCTGGCTGAGACCTTACTTTGTGGATTCCGCCTCCGTCCCTCAGATTGCCAGACCAGAATCTGAGCATATTCTTCCACTACCGGGACCAGGAATCTTGCTGGCAACTTTACTGGCTCTATTGTAACACTTTGTTCCAAGCTCTCCAGGAACTTCTTGCTAGTGGTGATCACGCTGTAGAGTACCTTGCTGGCTTTGTCCAGCCTTCAGTAAAACAACTCCAACTTGTTGCCGCCCAACAGAACCTTGAACTTTCATCCCTTGGTGACACCCTCCTCTCCTGCTGCCGCAACTGGGCTGAGCAGTGGGCCACAGCCAACGCCTCCTTTTTGGAGATGTGTGTTGTGGTCCTGGCTAATCAGTCCATGGGGGGAATGCTTATGCTTGGATTGATGAACTGATTGACATATTGAACACAAAGTTCAGAATCATGATCTATGAAACAATGGATTCACGTGAAGCCTCTCTAGCATGGCTGCAGGACGTCCACAAGTTCTGTGCCAAGTTGGACAAATTCAGTGTAAGAATGGCAGACAACATAACCACTTTGGATCAAAAGATTATTGCCCTAGACAGAGAAGTAGAGCAGTTGGGCTCACGTCTTCACCAATTCAAAAAGTACGTTCTGGACGACTTCCAGAGACTGGAAGCTAGAGTTGACAACCAAGCAAAGGCGTCCCAATCATCTACACTGAAGCCGCTACCCTGCCCATAAAGTGCAAAGATTTGTACACTTGAGACCAGAATAGCAACATTAGAGAGCACAATCCAAAGATACAAGGAGGAGTTTGCCAGAGCACATGAGACTATCATGGCACTACAAACGGAACAGCTGACACTGAGAGACGCCATTTCACGCCTTTCTAAAACAACCGCAACTGTAGAGTTTGAGCTCCGTCAGAAAAGCCGGCAGATGGTAAACAACAATGTCCACAATTGGCTGGCTAGGATGGAAGCCCAGATGCAGCTACTGGCAACAAAAGGCTGCAACTGCATCTCAAGCAGCCATTGGACTTCATCTTCAACGCATACAGATCACTATGAAGATGCTGCCAATACCTCTGAGAAGGAAGGGGAATCACCAAACAGGGAGATTCCCGAGGTCTTCACAACCCTTCCTTCAAGAGAACCCTTCATGCCAAAGGCAACGCCTAGGGCTAGGCGTAGCTATACAGCGGATAGACAGTCTACTGCCTCCCCTCTCCAGCCCACCAAACCTACAGCTGTGAACAAACGGTTCAAACCCTTGAACCTTCCTAAATTTGACAAACAAGGTAATAAGCCACTACACAAAAGCACAACCTACCAAATGGTGCAACCTCATTTTGCTTGGCATACTGTATCAATGGACGTAGTGGGACCACTCCCACGTAGCAGCCCTGGCTTTTGTTATGTGATAGTGGCTATAGATCACCTAACTATGTGGATGAAAGCCCGGCCTCTAAGGAAAGTAGAAGCCCCTTCCACTGCAAAATTTGTCTTGGATGCCATTATACTTTGCCATGGCTGTCCCCAGTTCCTACTCTCATATAACGGGACCAATTTTACGGCCTCTGTAATATCAAGGGTGAACAATCTCATGGGAGTCTGCTGAGTACTCTCCACCCCCTACCACCCTGAAACCAATGGGATGGTAGAACATGTCAATGGTACTCTAACCCAGATCCTCCGGAAATTGGCTTCATCACGTACATCCTCTTGGTAAACATACTTAGGAGCAGCAGTGTTTGCGTACAACATTTTGTTGTATTCTACCATGGGTGCATCCCCTTTTCAGCTGATGTATGGTTGACATCCTGCCATTCCGCCTGTCCTATAATTGGCCACAGGCAACCCTGGGCAGCTTTCCTACAATCAGTACCTAGGACAACTGGCCAACACCCTCATCAAATTGCAGTCATCTGCTTTTAGCAACACAGCTATCAAGACCCAAGCCAGATTTGAAAGAGACTCCGCTAGTTGGGCCCCATTGCCCTCTTTTGAGGTAGGGGAGGGGGTTGCATACTGCGACACTAGAGGAGCAGGTAAATCCCACAAACTAGAAAAACTATGGGTAGGTCCTTTCAAGATCATAGAGAAGACCTCACCTGATGCCTACACCATCAAGGATAAGGATAGTGGATGCATATTCAACCGCGTACATGCAAAGCTCCTTTGCCCATTCTGCACCTCAAAGGAAGGGCCTAATTAAACACTATCTGAACTTGCCATAAAAAATAACATAAGTAATATAGGCACATCATATGATTCATGATAGGGAATATATAAAAATATAAAAAAGATATAAAATATAAAAATAAAATATAAAAAGTGCACTATATAGAAAGAGGACTTAGTCCTATGAATGTTTATTGGCAAGCATCTTCCTTAGGCTCCTCAGGGACATTGTGGGTGGTGGCCTCTACATAGTCACCAAAAGCGTGGGTGGCCACCACCTGGTAGAGAACAACAACGTTTTGTAACCACATGTGTTGCGCTTCAGGGGACAGCCGTTCACAGTGCATAATGGGTGCACTCAAGGCCAGCTCCCCCTCTGCAAGGCGACCCAGCCCACACTCAATGGGGAAGCACGCTCCCAACACCAGGCACTCCACTATAAACCCTTCAGAGGGGTAATCAGCTGGAAGACCCTGTTGGCGGCAAAGCACTTCACATTGATAGAACTCCAAGATGGCCTGCATCTGGGCCAAAGAACCCCAAGGAAGAAAAGGCTTTGGCACTAGGAAAAGATTCCTCACCAAAGCCATATAAGGGAGATACTGGGCAGGATCCCCAGTCTCCAGATTCTCCAAGGTTAGGTTGATGGCTGCCGCCAGTTGATTGTGCTGATTATCAGTACGTCAAAGACCCCACTGACAGATAGAGTTAGACTGGACCCCCAAGCACAGGACCAGACCCGCACTACTGCACGGTTGAAGTCAATCACCCGCGCGTACTTGGCATACAATGCCACATTGGAGCAAGGCAGCTCCACTAAGACCCCTTCAAGAGGCCAGGCCAGCTTGCAAAGGGCCACAGAACAAACAACAGGAGGGTGGTATTGCTTGGTGTGGCAAAGACAGGAGTGGATGTCTACCCCCTGGCCACAAGACAGAAGGACAAAAAGGAACTCACTCAGAAGTTCATAGCCCTGAAAAAGGCTATTAACCTCAAAGTCTGCATGGTCTGGGCTGTATGTGAGGACCACAGATCCCAACAAAGCCGGATCAGGAGTATAAGGCACAGCAGGTGTACGGGAAACAACAGCCCTGGCCTGCCAGACCTCCGGGTCCACAGAGGTAGCCTGATTAGCTCTTCCAACCACCTAAGGAGGACAATCCCCTTACTTGGCTTCTTTCTCCAGGATCAGGCTAACCAGGCGCTGGAAAGGATTGGTCACCACGGTGGTGGCCAAGGACAACTCCAAGTGAGTGTCATTATTGTGAGCCCGTAAAAAACGCCAACCGTAGAATTGGAGACAGTGTGCCTCCTTACTCTGGCAATTGAACTCCTGACAACACTCTGCAGACATAGTTGCCAGGAACTCCTGGTACTCCTCCTTGGTGCTAAGACAAGAAGATGCTGTTGAGAAAGCCATATGCCTGATTCTCCTCTAACCCTCCCTATTTATGGTCAAGAGGGGGGAAATGTGAGATTAGGCTGATTGACCACAAATGATCAGGTTAATCATTGCACACAGATCTTAATAGTTACACACTGTATTATCACTGGTCATCATTATATTAATAGATATGGCAGTTATACGCCGTTTAATTGCTAGTTTATTATAATAGATGTAACAATTATACACCGTATTATCACTGATTGTCCCAATGTGATGTGATTATACGCCATATATTGCTTGCTTTATTATAATTGATGTAACTATTATAAGATGTATAAACGTTAGCTAATATAATGAATATCATTGATTACACAGCGTGTAATCACTAAATCATCAATTGTATATCACCTATTCTATCCTACTAGATGTTGTATCAACTCAGCCCCACACAGCCTGATGGACTTATATCTTCATATCAAACAAGTGATATACAAATGGCTAATAAATACCAAGTTTGGATCAGTATTACACGGTGTATAATTGGGTTCCTTATTGGTTTGGGTCAGTATTACACAGCAGATAATCCTTTGAGTCACTAATGGATTGAGTCTGCTATTATACGGCGTATAATCCCTAATTTGACTCATTGCATTAATAAGCAGAAGGTTTGCCAACCAGAAAAGGATCACTGATTAAACCCTGCAAATGGAATACCAGAATTCTACCTTCCAATGTAGGAGTGCTGAACAGGGACAATTTCTAAGCATCAACTAAATACAGTGTAGTTTCCCAGCACAATAATAGGAGTGTAAGATACAGCCAATCAATAAATGACAGTAGGATAGCTCAAGAAGAGCGTAGGCTGTAGCTGAAGTGCCATGGACGCCTGCTAAGGCCAGTAGCATACCACGTGTCAAGGACAGCCAATCAGGATAGGTGTAGCTAGCAAAGATGGACCTATTGCAAAGGTAGCCACCAAGAACTGTCTGAAAGGACAAGAAGAAGGGTTGTTGCAGTATATATTGATATAGACACCTGAAAGGATAAAAAAGAAGTTCATAGTTACACCTGGATAGATTGCAGCTGCTGGCTAGATTGTACTCCAGTATCAATAAACGTAATTATATTCAAAGTTCTATTCTATTGTAGTCTGTAGTGCTCTTGCATAGGATTAGGTAGAGTACATTGGCAAGGCTAACATCTATCTGTAGCTTTGAATATACCAGCAATATCACAAGTTGCTCAACACTGGTGTTTTTAAAGAAGGTTTTAGGTGAAAAAATATTTATGAATAAAAAAGACAAACTTGCTCTATCATTAAGACAATATCTAAGTGTTGCTTATATTTGGAATTATTAGTATTATAAACTGGATACTCAATGATTTTATTAAATTTTAGTCTGATACTTAACTTATCACAAGCATGAACAAGTAATACTTTGGCTAATACTTTTCCATTATTGGATCTCTTTTTATATCCTACAAGAAACAAGCCCAAGGCTATACTATGAACCCTGAAAAATGTAATAAATCAATACCTTTTTTTCATAATCAAAGCATATACCCAAATTTAACAACCTCCTTTGGTGACTTTCACAGCATGCTATTACTTTCTAGATACATGTGAGGTTTTTTTAAAGATCAACCCACTTTTCAGGGTTCCCACCTTATGAAAAGAATTCAGCCAATTAACTTACAGTTGGATGGCTTTTTTGAGATAGTCCCTTTTATCTTCTGCCAATTTTTACTCCACTTTTTGGGGTTATAAAAATATAGCTTCTCATCTGCAGTCCTGATGGTAAAGATTTTTCATATTTATGGTATTCTGAGTTGTCATGGGTGTACTGTAGTTGAAGTGGGTAATGCTAGATATTTTTATGTACATTTAGTTTAAAGCTGAAATAAATTTGGTATATAATGTAGTTTCTTTGTGTTTTTTGTTTTAGTATTTGTGTTTTTTAGGTACATGATTTTAAATTGTTTGATATTAGTGTAAATAAGGCTTGGTTCTGAATCTTGATAGTGGCAAATTCTAGCAACCTAAATGAAAATATGGCTGATTAACTTAATAACTTATATGCTTATGTAAAATAAGAAAACTTATTAAATTAATTTTAAGATAAATGTAATATTCTATAATTAATTTTTCTATGACTTTTAGCATGAATATTATTGCATAATAGCATATCACTTCTTTCTTATAAATGTCAAGTATATACTTCTGGGAAGTATAATAAATGAGATAAAGGGTAAAATTAAAAAGAATGATACTTTATTGGATATGAATATTGGTAATATATAGTATCATGAGAAGCCACATACTGTTCATGTACATCATGGGGCTTGCCCAAGTAATGTTCCTCTTAAGTCATGAGGCTTGTCCAATTTATGTTCTATTTAGGATTTGGGATGTTTGATCCCCGTAATAGATGGTCAAATGATAGTAGTGCCACTGACTTAATGATTGGTCAGGTAATTAATTCTCCAGAGGGTTAATTAAAGATTCTGCAACAATTGAGAGGACTAGAAAAAGCTGAACTAGGAACCAGATCCATCTCCCAAAGATATTATGATTTAGAATATAATTTTAGTGAATATATTGATGCAGGTCACCCTTCAGATGTGTTTTAATTTTTTAAAATGTTATAGATATATTTTAGGTTTATTTTAAATTAAGAGTACTCAACTCTTAAGAGTTGAACAGTGGGAAATTTACAATATCTACCAAATTTATTGATTCAGAAATGCCACCAGAATCAATACTAATAAACTGTCTTATCAGTGCAACACATATCTAGTCCAGAAAGCAAAAACTAGAATGATTATTTTTTATTAAATTTTGATAATTGAGGTTGTATAATGTGACCCTAAGATTTTGTTTACTTATCTGTGTCAGCTTAGAAGGAATAAGTTTATCCTGCCAATTAACTGGGGAACTGTGACCCACTTTTGATTGATGTTTGATTTAAGTCCTTTTAATTTTGTTATTTTTGTCAATGGTTTCCCAGATTTTTCTTGTCTTCCAACTGGGACAACCTATTTCTGGCATTTTAGAAACTACCAAGACAAAAAGAGGGGGTTTGGCTAATTTAATACTAAGCATCTTATTGGATGGTGAATATAGGGTAGTCCTATGAAAATTGGCATATGTTTTTTATTTTTCAGGAGAAGACATGATAGTTTTGATTGGTTATCTCTTATTGTATTAAAAAGCAGTTGACACCAGACCAGTAAGTAACCCAAATTGACCAGAGTTTTTTCCTTGAAAGAGAAGAGTAAGCTGGTTGATATGTGGGGTATTCTAGAAAAATTGCTCATTTATGGTGTGGGCCAAGTCTACCAAAGAATTTGAAGGTTAGTGGGACTTTTATTATATTTATTGATTTTAAAGGGAAAAATTTTCTTTCTAAGTCCAAAAGAGGAGTAAATTTACACAAAATAAGCACATGTTAATCAATATGAAAATATAATGCTTATTTTGACACCTAGGCATCTTATTTTGCAATGTTCTGGTTTGATCTGCACAAAAATTAATCTAAGATGATCTTGTATTTGGTGGATTAAATGAGAAATACAATTATAATTTAATCAATTTATAAACTATAATATAAGCCAGAATGATATTCTCAAAAAAGGTTTGTACATTGTACACTTGATTTATTTCAATTCCTTTGGAAAAAGATAAATGATTGATAATGAGTCTATTCTGTTTGGAAATTCTCAGCATCCAAGCAAATTTTAGTATAATCAAACCCAAAAAGGTTGAAAAGGGCAAGACTCTCCTTATAACAGAACAATTTAGAAAAAGCTGGCCAATAGGCTCCTTAAAACAATTGAAACTTGCTATTAAATATATATACTGAGTTATCAAAGAAATAGATAGCCTCAATTATCCCTCGGGAAAAAATCCCAACTAATTTACCACAAAGAAGTATCTGAAGTCTGTGTGTTCTTTGAGATGAGTTAGGGTGCAAAAATTGTATACTAAGCAAAACATAGCATTGAGAAGCCATTGGGTAAAAGAAACACACTGATAAGCATCATGAATTTTTGAAAATGATTTAAAGTATCAAGCTAAGCAAGATACCATGGCTAGAAAGAATATTTTTTAACTGAGTCTGATATCACATTAAATTTTCCCTATCAATTTTCACCCACAATATAAATAGACAACACCCATAAACCAGCTAAAAAAATCTGAACTAATTACACAGACCAGATGCAGAAAACAAACCTCTTTTAGATACTGGTCATCTTAAAATACATAAACATATATCTTTCTTAAAGAATCATTAGTTACCCATTGATTTCAAAACTAAGTTCTTTACACCAGAAGAACCATATAAAAAGTGCTTATAGAGTATATCAAACAATTAAACATAGTGGCTAGCAATACTACTGTCACAACATATTTGATTACTCCCTCTTGGGGAATTAACGCCCCAAGTAAATCACCGAGTGGTTCACTGCCCAGTCAATAAACTGGTGGCACCTTTATCAGTTAACCATCTATGATGGGGATCACTTGGTCCAGGTCCTAAATGGAACACTTGATTAAGCCTTGTGACTCAAGAGGAACATTACTCAGATAAGCCCCATGACCTCCATGACGTACGTGGACGCCATGTGGCTTACAATGATACTATATATTAACCTATATATATTCAATAAAGTATCATTCTCTTCTTAATCTTCCCTTTATTTTGTTTATTATACTTCCTAGAAGTATAAACTCAACACTACAAATAATGTCAAAGTGGTGGTGAAACATGGCAGGTATAACCCACAGATACTTCAGATGCTAAACTTTAAGAATATGCGGAATTAGAATGCAAAATCATAGATATAACAACACCAATATAGAGCCACATAAGCAAGTATCTATTATTTTCCTTGTCACACCCTGGCTGACACCTGAAAGTACAAAAGATAGACTATTGCAATCTATATGACAAGTCCATTCTGCAAGAAAGGACAATGTTATCAAACCAAATATGCAACCTCCTATATCTAACCTCTCTTTCAAGATGATGTATATAACATGTTGGGACATATATACAAAAGTGGAAAATTATTAAGAAGACAAGACCAATTATAAACTTGACTAAATTTCAATGTGTTTTATACTTTACTAGCTCTACTGGACAACTAACCAAAAGCTAAACATCCACAGCTACTAATTCCCTAAAAAATATGTTTTTAATGGGTGCTCCCTGATTGATACCCCCAACTTTCCACAATAAAGCAATTTTTCCTGTTTTAAAAACGACATAAATTTGGTACCAGTTTAAATTATTTGAGCATAAGAATGAAAAATTTATATCATCTTAGCCAATCATTGTAATGAATTAGAACCTTTTTGATTTATATTATTGCATTATGCAAGCCAATCATCTCTTGCTAACTGGTTTTATGTAGGTATATTTTATTTTAATTTTAGATCAGGTCCCTTTAATGCAATCAAACCTGACTTTTCATTAAATTTAATCCTCGACATAGTGGGTAAACATCCAATCATATAAAAGTGTAGCAAATCAAATTAAAATTCATATTATTTTAAATATTATGTTTTGAATTTTATTTTATTTCTGTCATCCGAAGGAAGTTAATCTATAAAGACAAGCTTTTTCTTCTTTCTACAAAATGAACCACTGGATTTAAAAATCAAAGAATTAAATAAATATTTATTAAGTCTGAGTAACATATGTTCACATTCCTACATGATTTAGATCATACTCCACTGGATATAAGACCATGCTTTCAAAGGTGCTTGTTAGGGATGGTGTGATACTTTAAGAAGTAGCAATACGAGTAAATTCCGGTAGTCAAGTCGCAACAGAGTACTGCAAAATAGAAAGACGATTATTTAAAATAAGATTTATCAAGGGAAAGATTTAGCTAATAAAAACTAAGTGTTTGCGGTTTAGACTTTACATGGGCTGAGTCAGGTCATGGGCAGTGATGGGTCCCAGTTCCTAGCCAATAGAAAGGAAGTATGCAAGATACAGCAAGTTATTTTTACGTGCAGGGGGTGGGCTCTGGTTCTTAGCCAATAGGAAGGATGCATGTGAAGTACAGCAAGTTATTTTTACCTGAGGGATGGGTTCTAGCCAATATGGAGAAAAGATGCAAAGCACAGCAAGTTATTTTTACCTGCAGGGAAATTAAATAAAATATGTGATCGACTTAAAATTTAAATAATATTTAAATCAATTCAATTTTGGATACTTTGAGTGCACTCAAGCTGATATTACAGACAGACTCGCATTTAAAAATATTATTACTCGCCGCAGCAATTAAATTTATTTGATAAAAACTTAGTTTAATTTGTTTTGTAGGGTATATAAACATGGTTAGCTTCCCACAAGAGTCACGAATTCAAACAAACATGAAGTTTCATATTGCCACCCTTATCTCTCTTGTCGCTCTCCAAGCTGGTGCCCTATCTTTTGACAGATCTTCCCTCGGCACTGAATCCCAGCCTGATGCCCAATATTCTGCACCTATTGTCAAACGTAGTGACAAATTCAAGAAATTATTTAAAAAAAATTTGCTGAAGAATTAGGAGAAGGCGTTCATGATGCCAAAAAGATTGCTAAGAAGACTACTAAAAAACCGTCCACATTAAGTAAAATTTCAAATAAGGCTGGCAAATACGGTGAGAAAGTTTCCAACAAGGCAGTTAACTCTGGTGCCAATGCTGTTAATGGTGTTAAAAGAAAGTACAGAGATGCAACAAAACCAAAACCCAAACCCAAAGGCAGTGGCAAATATAACAAAATCAGAGCAAAATACAATCTCAAACCTACTGCCTAAGCTGATGGCAGAAATGTGTTCAGGTTATTGTTCCGTTTTTCTGGAAGCTAAATTGAATAAACATCATATGTCTTTCTTAACTATACTTATTTAAATATACAGGCAAATTTTAATTTTAGTAATGTTTCTTTTTTCTCCAGTATCTACCAACAATTTTAAATATTTTTTAAATAAAACATTTTCAAGCATCTTTCACCCCATTTAATAACAATTGCTACATATTTCCAGTTATTTATAAGCTAAGGGAATATGCTGCTATGGAATAATATTCATTCCAGAAGTTAATAGAAAAATTAATTAAAAAATATCACATTTTTTCTTGAAATATATTTAATAAGCATTGTTATCTACTAGCGAATGAGTTATTAATTCTATAGAGCCACATGTCTAATTTAGGTCACTTAGAATTTGCCACTATCGATATTCATAACCAATCCTTAATTACACTAACATCAAACAATTTAAAATCATGTACCAGAAAACAACTAAATACTAAGCAAAAAACACAAAGAGATTACATAATAGAACAACTTTATTTCAGCTTTAAACTAAGTGTACATAAAAATATCCAGCATTGCCCACCTCAACTACAGTACACCCAAGACAACTCAGGATACCATAAAAACATAAATTCTCTTTACCATCAGGACTACAGATGAGGACTTATCCTTTTTATAACCCCAAAAAAGGGCAACTGTGGTAAGTTTTACTCACGGGTCCCTAGTGCTCAACACAATAGTGAAAGGAGAATTCAGCTTTTTCCCTTATTGACAACTGGAAATTGACACTTTTTTAACCAACAGATCTTGATGTAATGAAAGTTTTTAATAAAAATTAAGCCATGCAGCTATGGTATACTAAAGTGTCCCCAGTGAACTCAGAATAGAAACAAATACTTTACATTAATTAAAAAGAATGAGGAGAAATAACCAATTGTATCTCATTTTACTATGTAATTTCACATCCTCATTATAAAAATTTTTTTTGTTTACCCTAAAAATCAAAATTCCAATAAAACAAAAAAACACTTTCATAAAAAGTTATTCAAAACATAAAGAAAATATTATTTTTCTGATGTAGTTCATATAAGCACAACTGTGAATATCTTATGATTTACTAGTAAATTAACAAAAATTAAGATATTTCACTTCACTTTCAACCATAACAATTCATCCCAAACCTACCAGCATACATAAAATAATCAGGAATATACAATTAAATCAAAAAATGAAAAATTAAAGCTAAATCAAAGTTAAAATGTAAAAAAGAAAGCTATAGAGCAAGCTTAAGCAATCAAGTTTATTCCTCCTCCTTTTTACCCTTCAAAATTTTAGCCCCTTCCAGGAGGGCATTGGTGATAAGCTCAAGCTGCTTCTTTATCTCAGAGGCCTTGTACTTGTGCTTGGATGCACCCTTAATGGCCTTGGTGAAAAGCAAGGACTTGGTGCTGGGCTTGGTTGGGGGACATGGTTGGCCAGATCTCTGAGCTTAGAGATAGTCTTTTCCTGCTAATGTTGAAGAAGGGAAAAGAAATTGTTGGACTTTGGGTGCAGCCCAAAGTAGGCCTTTAGATGCTTATGGTAAGCCTCAAGAACCAAATTGGTCTTTAGCTCCCTGTTGACATCAGCCCGGTACATGTTCCATCTGGCCTTGGCATGGGCCTTACCTTGCCTCTGAGTTACACCCTTCCCAATCCACTGGGGCTCAAAGTACTCAAGTGAAGGATTGAGCTCTGGATTCTTGGATATTTAGGGATCCTTTGAGAGAACTTCAAACCCCTGCACAATGTGCTCTGGCTTTAAAAAGCCAAGGCACTAAATTGCACCAGCACAAATTTGCAGGTGTCCAAATTATCCCTTCAGCTCAACCCACTAAGCTTGGCATTGGCCTGCACATTGCAAGCAATTGCTTGGCAGAAGTGAAAGTGGCACCCCTGCACCTCCCTGCTAAGCAGCTGCTCAAATGCATTGAACTGAGCAGGATCAAAGTCCATAATGCACATTTGAGGCCCCAGAGCTCTCAGCCTTACCTTTTCCTCCAAGTCCAGGGCGGCCTGATCCTTGTCAGCATCAGGAGGGTTGGCACAGGTGTGAGGAGGGGGTCTTCTTGGAATTGTTGTTGTTTTCAGGAAGGAGGGAAAGCTCTTGGCAAAGAATTTGGATAAAGCACAGGTGTATATGGCCTTAATGGCCCCAGCAAGAAGGAAGAAAGCAAGTGGAATCACCCAGATGTCAATCTGGGCATGAATCATCCAGAGCTGCTTGAAAATCCAGGGGCAAGTGGTAAAGGTACCATCAACTAGCCAGGTTAAAGTCCTTTTCAACTCCATCAGGTTCTGCTTAGTTGAGTAGTAGATTATCCATGTCTTTGGTGCCGGGCCCATTATTGTGCAGGAGGAAGCACACCCCATTTGGAAGCTGCTTGAGCTTGTGGGTGAGCATAAGCTCTGATAGGATGTCTGAGGCCTTGGGGGAAGGGGGATTGGCAGGAAATCTTCTTTTTGATATATGAGCTTGACCAACTGCTCTTGATTTGGAACCAATTTAAGATTGTTGGGTCTTAAGTGTTGTAAGGCCTTAATGGCCAAATTGCAAGCTCAGATATTGGCAGAGGTGGGGATCACTTGCACAAGATACCACTTAAGCATCCTTTTAATTAAATTATTTGGGGGCTCACATGTGTGCTCCCCCTTCTTAGCTGTGGTCCGCTCCCAGCCCTGGTGTTCAGGTGGGGCCCACAAATCTTATCCTCACAGACAAAGAGCTTGCTTTTGGTTTGGCGCTTTTAATTGTTAAAGCTAAAGATGTAATGATCAGTAACTTACCCAGGGCTGCCCTTTATGGACATGCTGGGGAAGTAATGGATGAAGAACTTGAGGACTTTTGTCTCTCTGTCCACATTACCAATTTTGTGGATGGCCAGTGGATCCCAAGCCAATATGACCATGGAAGCTTTGAACTTCTTGGAGTACTCCTAAGGCTCATCTTGGGGATCAGATGAGGGAGGGAGGAGAAGAGCCATTGGGGGGAGGGGATGGCTCTTTGAGGCCTGATTGGATGCCTGATTTTTCTTACCAGAAGAAGGGGTGGGCTCCTTGGCAGCCTTTCCTTTCTTAATGTGGCGCTCCTTAGTGGTCTCAGAGCAGGCCTCCGACTTTTAATAAGAGTGGTTGGTTAGATCATTGTCAGATTCATTAGGTGATGAGTGGTGAGGGGAAGGTGAAGATGAAAGGGAAGATGAGGGTGGAGGGTGGAGGAGTGGGAGGAGAAGGGGTGGGAGAAGAGGGAATGGGGGAGAGGGAGTAGGAGACTTTGCCTTTGGATGCTTTTTGGCAAGCTTGGGAGTAGTTGCTTGGTCTTTGGAGCCCTTTGAGGCTAGACGCTTGGAAGGCTTGCTCTCTGTGTTTGATCTTGGCTAAATAAAAGTTTAGTTTTCTAAATAAAACAACTGAGAAGATATATCAAAGACAAAGATTTAAAGCAAAGCAAAATTTAATCAAAAATTATGCAAATTAAATTTTATTTATCAAGAAAAAACATAACAAAGTAAATAGAAACAAAATTATAAACTCAAAGTGTTTATCTATAGTTAGTAAAAATAGGATAAATAGATGATTTTATGATGAAGCATCAAAGATGTTAGGTTCAGCATAACATCTTTGTGGTAAATCAATGAAAAATTAAGATTAAAGCCAAAATAAAATCTATGAAAATTATATGAGGAGTAGCAGGGAGAGTAGTAGAGTATAATTGCAAAAAGATTAAAATGAGGAATTTTTTTAATTGGGGTTTAATAAACAAAATATAATGAAGTGTCAAGTTTTGTACTGTCAATCATCTGGAAAAAGCTGGATTCTCACTGTCAAGTTTCCTGGAGTCAAGCAGGAAAATTAAAATTACCATGTTTTTTACTTTTAAAACTTGTTTAATTTAAAATGGGTTCAAAAGTTAACCCAAAAGCAAGGCAGTTTTATATGCCCAAAAAATATAAAAATATAACATAAGTTAGAAAAGTTAATGAGGGAAAAGGTGTTTATTAGTGATAAGAAATATTCTGGGAGGAGCTAGGAGTGTTTTATTTACCATAGTGTTTGTTAAAACGTTACAAAGCTCTCTGTACTAGTCCCCTAGTTAAAGTCTCAAGTGGGTGGGTGTTAAGTGGTGCTCATAGTGTGTTACTTATTATTTAGCCTATATTCTGAGCCTTTGATTAGTTAAATATGCAACCAATCAAGTAGCAAGTAGATACTGTCAAACAAAAGGGGGAGTTGAGTTTTTGTTTTTTTTTATAAATTACATATGAATCTATTAAAAAATTGGGCTTAGTTTATGTGGCACCACTTAATCTACAAACCTGGATTCGATATATTGTAAAATAAGTGGGTTATTTTATTAATGTATATACCACTAAATCCAGTATAGTGGTTCTTTGGAGCTTAATAAACAACTATGGACACTAATAATAAAATTTTAATAAAAAATAAAAAATTATATAAGTATATATGTGCTTTATTAATAAAATTAGGATTTGGCTTAAAATGTATCAAACTGGCCGCTTTTTTTAGTGTGTCAAACACATGTTTTTTAATTTTCATTGTGAAATTTACTTATAAACTGCCCCTTAAATTGGTCTTTGAGATGGCTGATTTATTAAATGGAGTCAAATTCAAATGAATTTAATCTCAGATTTTGGTTTGAAACTCCTAAATTACTAGTATAAATTATCTTGATATTGGTTAAGTCAAAAAACTATTAGATTTTTATATGCGGCAGTCAGCTCCCTGGTACTCAACAAAGTGTCAAGTACCAGGGAGTTGAGTACCAGGTAGTCAACTTCACCACATTGCTCTTTAGGGCTATATCTCATAGGCCAAGGACTCAAACTTATTCATTAGAAATCCTTTCCTCTGGAGGTAAAGGAAGTCATCAAGATATTCTTGCCCACTCATGAATAGGGATTTGGTCTCATAAACCCCTTCTGAACTGCTGCCTATACTATTAATCTTTCCAAACATTGGAATGGAAAATTTGGGGAAATAAATTATGTTCTGAACACTATAAACTTAGTGGGGCCTAATAATTCTATATTAAAAGAATAAAGATCCTCTTTAAAACCCTTCTGGAAATTCAAATAATCAGACTTTTTGAAGACCAACTACTACTTTTGAAATCACCAGAACCAGCCTAAGCTTCTAAGGTGATAGATTTCCAAGTTTAAACCCAAGGACATATTTTTAACTTAAGATCTATTAGCCAAAAATGTCTTTTAAACTGTACCTGCCAAATGGTCTTATATAGCTTTCCTCTGACTTAGGATGGATTACTTTTTTGATGGTTCTTCAGAAGCTTAAATCACTTTTCTCTCAATTTCATTCAATAAAAAGTCTTTTTAGACTTGCTGCAACTAAATAAATACACTATACTGCTCTTACTTAATTTACCATTTTTTAAGTTAAATATCATTATTCAATCAGAAGTGAAATAGGCAAAAAAAACCTCAAACACACCCAACAACTTTATTGACTCTACATCATCTGGAGCTCTTCCATTTATTAAATTTTTATCAAACCCCAAACTATTCAGCCAATGTTTAACTAAGCACACAATAAAGTTTTATGACGCTTTTTAAACTTATTTAATTGTTTTACTTCAATGTTCATGCTCTTTAAACTTGACTTTTTCTCTTAGAAAATTACAAGTCATTTTGTTTTTCTGTGTTTCTCTTCAACCTTTTGCCCTTGATTACTTCTATGATTCAAACCTTCAATCATAAGCTCACTAAACCACTCACTCTCTTGATTCTCTAGCAAACCTTCTAATAAAAACCTAATCACATGATTATTTTTTTGCCAGGCTAAACTGCTTCTATTGACGCCAAATATTATTATGAGAAAAGCCTAGTCCCTTCTTTCACTGTCTTGCTGTACTTTCCAAGACACTAATTATAACCAACCAAGTTTGGCTTTTTTTTCAAAATTTTAGCATTTTTCCAAACTGCTGCTCTGTCATTCCTCTACTAGACCTTTTTGTAGAATGCTAAAGCATTTTCCCCCACCTTTTCAAACTTTTATCTCATAACATAGCATATTAAATAAAGCTATTAAATAACATATCAAGCCCTTACAGATGGCTTTCATCATGGTTTACTCTTGGTAGTCCCATCAGTAATCTCCTCAAAATCTTAAAATAAGTCACCACAAGTAGGTACACATAGTCTTTACCCCCATAAGTAACATAACTTACAGCCATCTGATCCAAGCATACCTAATGAATTACTAGCATTTTTACTCGCCCAACTTAGGTTATCCTGTGCTTTCAGGAGCAAAAATAATTTCATTTTATAAAAAACTCTAATCAATCATAATCTGCAGTTATACTTATAAAAAGCCATTCTAATCATGGTTCTGAGCTAACCATGCTTTTCTGGCAACATTAAGGCCTCCTATAAAGCTACCCTAAAGTCACATATTGAGAAATATCATATAAATACCAAGTAAAGTAACTCAACATCTTTTTACCCCAGTTGATATCTAGATTTCAGTGCTACCCCAGCACATCCATCACAGGGAAAAAAATAAAGCTGTGTTCTCTTTCAGCTAGTTTAGTATTGAAACCAAGTTTCTAGACTTGCCCGCTAACGTATATTACAATACACAGGGGGCACTTGATGAGCCGCCCCTTTACATATCTAACGTCATGGATTAATCTGATGGTAGTATCAAATGGCTGGTACTTCCTCCTAATTAGGAGCGTTGCCTTTTTGACCTGCTTATCTCTGCACGAGTTATTCCTTGGCTCCAAACCCTACATGGAACTCCCCACTATGGCACCCCCTTGTGGCCTTGTGGCTTCCCCATATATTAATCACAATATTCTACAATAAATATACCTTATTCTTATTACTCTGGACTTTCCTATTGGACTTTTGTCTTTCCCAATTCCAAATACTGAACTCTCATTGGTTCAGTTGCAACAGTGGTAGCACAGGTAGGTTTACGACTTATTTTAAAAACAAAATCCCCCCAAGAAAGGACAGAGTACAAGCTGCATGGCTACTCCACAAAAAGAGAAGTTCCTTTCAATCCCCAAGGGGGACATTTCTGAAGGTTATGTCATCTATCAAGATCAGCTAGTTCTCACCAGTGTATACAATTGGCTCTGCCTTGGGCAGCGTGACACTAGTGTCATCCCCCTACAGTCAGACCTGTCTCAACATTGCTCAACCTCCAACTAGAGCCCTTCCTTGGCAGTGTTGAAGGAGCTGGCATTGTCAGTTGTCTCCAGTCCACCAAAATGCTCCTTTGTATCTGTCAGGTCTCTGAGTCCATGTGGGTTGCCACTGCATCTGGCTGCCTTATAGGCCTGCCGCTGTGTGGTTCATCAACTGGGCCAACCAGGAGTTTAGAGTTACCTGGGCAACATTTAGAGACACCGCCAAGTCCTGATATAGTGAAACTTTCTCTCCCATCATCTTGGGGACTGTGGTGAAAGTAATTGGTTAACACTATGTTAACTGAACTTCAGTATTTTCAACTCTAAATTTAGACAACCTCAAAGCCCTGTCAGCCCCATCCACTTATGATTTTTTCCCCAGAACAGACCATGCACTTTGATGCACCTTGGTTCCTCCATATGCAGTTCTGGAATCCCCCTTCTCAAAGCTGTCCCCAACCCACCCCACATCTGCAGCAATGCAATGAATTAGAGCCGGGTATGTTGTTTGACCTCCACTTTCAATAAGGTATATAAACCTTTCCCGCTTTCCCTAATAAAGACAGTTCCCATTTACATTGTGGTTAACTTTATCACCAATTGATTGACCCACCAGATCCAATTGACTTAGTTGTATTTCAACGCTTACGCCTAAAAGCGTAACATGGTGATCCTGCCCAAACCAAAACAAACAACAAAAGCACTTGTGACCCAGCTGCGTACACCGTGACTATTGTAAGTGTCCTCCTCCTAGTCAGTTATTAAGAAAGTTTAGTAGATAGATAGATAGATAGTATGTCCTCCAGCCAGAATCCAGTTTCCCCATCTTTGAAATTGTCACCCACCCTGTCTTGCCCTCCTGCAACCAGTGTAGTAGACACTCCACAAAACACGGATATGGTATAGCCCCTGTTAATTGCCCGCTACATGGCGGCACAGCAACTCCCTCACTACGCCAAGGGTGATTTTAAACTCTGGCTTTGAAAATTTGAAAACCACTGCACCCTCTTCAGAGTCCCTGACAATGAAAAGCTGTTAACAGTGTCCCAATTCTTGGATGGTGAGGCTGCCAAGTGCTTGATAACTTTTCATAAAAAGACTAGGAGGACTGGCAAAAAGCGGCCATCAAACAATTAGTACCTCATGAAGCCAAGCCTCTCACCCAGTTACATTCCATTAAGCTTAGCTTGTACAACAGTTTCCCTGAATTTATCACAGTTTTTTTCAGACTGGTTAAGCGTACATTGGACAAGCAGAATGAGGACCTAAATGACAACAAAGCCAAGGCAGCCACCTCCCGTTTTAGAATATTATGGAATTCTGTTCCTCCAGGACGCCCTTCCGGCCATCTACGCATGTTTCCTTTGTCAAGAGGGCCATGAAAATCTTGAAGACGCCTAAGATTTCATTCTCACACAGTACCAGGACTGTATAGAAGATGAGCCTGATGAAAATGAACAGGAAAAGTCAGAATGGAATCTGTTCTGTAAAAAGAAGCCCATCAAGGAGGTTAAAGTTGAATCCTCTTCACTCTTGGAGGAAATTGCAGTCCTTAAATCCTTCTTGATACAACACACTTTGTGCCGCCCCCCTTACATGTTGCAACTGTCAGAAGCTTGACCACGTTGCAGCAAACTGCCCAGTCAAACAGTGTGGGTATTGCGGCGTGGAAAAGGACCACACTAGCAACAAATGTCCTGCACGCCTTGCACGTATCAAGCCAAAGATAGCGGACTCTATGTTTGTGGAATTGATGGCAGTAGAAAAGTGTAATGCTACACCTCCAGTACAGAGCACAAACAAGCACCTTCAACTAGTATCACCCATCATCAAAAAGGCCAAGAGGATGTTGAGCTCTTGTACACGGTTAGACCCAAAGCGTACTTGTATTCAGGAGCCAACACCTACTAGAGTCCCTAGCCCAGTTTGAATGACTAAAAAAGGTGTGCAAAAAGAAGATTCTCCATCTCCTGAGGACAAAGCTGGCATGAGAACCCACCTAAAGACTTTTGAAGATGCCATCCAACAGCTTATGGATAAGCTGGCAAATCTCTCTGAAGAGTTAGGTGAAGATCAGCGCATAGCCATTGAAAATAAAATCAGTGAACAACTGGATGAAGCCATGAGTAAGCTCCCAAGCCTTCAGTCTGACCCTGAATCTATGCCTGTACCAGTTGAAGATCTGATTTCCCAGGAGCAGTTACTGGATGCTAAATTTGAAGACAATAGTTTTGACCAGAAGGAGGATACTCCTCAGAGATCAGAACCTACAAGATGGCGTCACTCAAAGTAAACGTTGAGATTGTACCTGAATCTGTATGTCTGCCCTCCAATCAGAGTCCCACTCCAGATGGTGTCCTCTTAACACCAGTTAAGTACCCCCAGAAACCTTGTACTCCTCCCCCAGAGCAGCCTGATATGGAAACAGGACCTTTGGTTGAACACATAAGTTTTATCAACTCCCCTATGGACACAGATGATAACCCCCACCCAAAGGATAAGTCTGTATATGATTCCCCACAACCACCCAAGAGCCTACCAACTATTTGACTCCCTGGGGTTCCAGTGACAAAGGCAGAGGCTCAGAAGTTATCTGCTCAAGCAATGAGATTGTTGGAAAGTACCAACATCCAAGTCTCATGGGCAGAATTCTGCAAGGTTAGCCCCCAGTTTTGCCAAGCCCCAAAACGCAGTTCTTGGTACCAGGCCTAGAAGAACGTTCCCCTCTATGTTGGCAGAAACAAGCGCACCTTGTACAATTGCAATGGTAGATGGACACTCCATATCAGTCATCCTTGATGGTGGTTCATATGCAAACATCATCTCAAAGGATTTCCTTGACCATATTGGAAATACAGACATTGCAGCATGTGATTCCCAGTTCATGTTGACTGATGGCTGTAATATCCCTGTGAAGGTATTGTTTGTGGACTAGAGCTCTGCATTCAAGGTGTCTCCCGGCAAATTGATGTGGTGGTATTTGCACACAACTAATATAACCTCCTCATTGGCCAAAAGACTCTCAAAGACTTCATTATCAATACAGATTATGAAAACAATCATTGGAAGATGCTTAAGGATAGAAACTTGATGCCCCTCCCCATATTGTATACTGATCCCACCTCTCACCTTGATCCATACTTGGATTCAGACCCTGTCAGTTTGTCCTTCCTATCCCAAGAGTTGTTAGATATGTTGGATTTTGACTCAAATCTCACTGTGAATCAGGCGCACACCCTATATAATTTGGTCTGTGAGTTTGAAGATCAACTGGTAAAAGACCAAGACCAACTTCCTCTGGCCCATACAACCCCACATGTCATCATCACTGGAGATGCCGCTCCAATCTTCTCCCCTCCGTACAGACTCTCTAAATCTTGGGAGGAATTTGTCAAGAAGGAACTCAAAAGAATGCTCAAGATTGGACTAATTGTTTCATGTCAGTCCCCCTGGCATCCCCTATTGTGTTGGTCCCAAAAAAGAATGGTAAAATCCGTTTATGTGTGAACTACATTCCATTAAATCAAGTGACAATCACTGGAAAGTACCCCTTACCTTGCATTGTAGATATCCTCACCCAGTTTTCAGGCGCCAGATGGTTTAGCAACATTGACCTTTTTTCTTCATATTACCAGATTGCAATGTGCCCAGAGTCCCAGGAAAAAACAGCCTTTGTCACCAAATTTGGCCAATTTGAGTTCACCCTAATGCCCTTTGGACTAACCAGAGCCCCCTGTACATTTCAAAACATTATGAATAACATCTTTCATGGTACTTTGAACAAGTTTGTGTCAGTCTATCTGGACAATATTACAGTGTATAGCTGGACATTTGAGAAACACATGACTCACCTAGATGAAGTTTTCTCTTGCATCTGCACTGCAAACCTTGGTATTAATGCAGATAAAACTATCCTTGCAGTACAGGAGCTTCAACTATTGGGCCACATAATTGACTGTCACAGGAGACGGCCTGACCCCTCCAAAGTAAAGGCGGTAAAGAATTGGCCCAAGCCAATGTCAGTCACAGCAGTCCAATCTTTCCTTGGAACCGTAGGCTATTACCATGACTTCATAGAGAACTATGGTAGATTGGTCGCACCCCTGTTTGATGTTACCAAAGCCAAAGCTGATTTCTTATGGACCAGAGATCAAGACCAAGCCTTCCAGACACTTAAAGACGCCCTCTCAAGCAATAAAGTATTGGCATACCCTGACTTCAACATTCCATTTCACATCTTTACAGATGCATGTGACATTGCAGTGGGAGCAGTACTCCAACAGGAATTCAAGGACAAGATGAAACCCATTGAATACATGTCAAAGAAACTCACCGAGCACAAATTGAACTACTGTATATATGACAAAGAAGTCCTTGCAGTATTACATGCTCTCCAAAAATTCAGATACTATGTATTGGGACACAAATTCACTATCCATACAGACAATGTGGCGGTTAAGTACATCTTGAACAATTTGAACCCGTCCAAAAGACATACCAGATGGCTGATGGAACTAATGGAATACAATTTTGAGTTGAAACACATTCCAGGAAAGCTCAACCAAGTGACAGACAAACTCTCCAGACAATTCTCCTTGTTGAACATCCAAGTAACTCCCTATGAGCCTAAGTTGGAAGCAGTCTACAGAGCACTAGAACACGGAATCCTCCCCCAAGCAAAGAATGCCAAGGAGTTCCTAGCTTACTGCTCACAATTTACAGTTATTTAAGGAAAGCTCTTTCTAAAGCAGAAGACTCAGTTACAAGAAATCCCAAGACCAGACCAATGCAAGAAAGCACTCCAAGAAGCCCACAACAGAGCAGGACATTTTGGCCAGCAAGCAACCATGGCCAGAGCAAGTATCCTATATTGGTGGCCAGGGCTATACAAGGAAGTCATAGAGCACATCAAGCAGTGTGAAGCCTGTACCTTTTATGATTGAACTCAAGGATCAAAAAAGCCAATCAACCCAATTGTAGTTGAAGGACTATTTGAACTATGGGGGCTTGATTTTGTAGGCCCCCTTCCTAAAACCAGTCAAGGAAACCAGTACCTCCTGGTAGCCACTGAATACTTCACCAAATGGCTGATATGCAAAGCGGTTAAAGCAGCCACAGCCAAAGAGACAGCTACCTTCCTGTACAAGGATATCTTAACAACCTACGGACCTCCTTCCCAGATATTAACCAAACAGGAAAGCCACTTTAAAAACCAATTTTTCTGAGACTTGATATCCCATGTGTCTACAAATCATTGCTTTGCCACTGCATACAACCCTAGATGTAACAGCCTTACTGAACAATTTAAAAAGACACTGGTTGAAACCCTGGAAAAGACTTGTATGGGATACCCAACTAGTTGGGACAAGAAACTCCTGGGAGCCTTATGGAACTATCAATCCAAAGTCCATTCTTCCACCAAAATGATTCCTTTTGAAGTACTATATGGTGTTGGTTTGAACCTCCCCCGTAGTTATACCAAAGTGGAATCTACCAACCAAACCCAAATGATGCAGAACAAACGTGAGACCAATCAGGAAAATCTAGTAGCCAAAGTCTACCAGATGCAAGCAAGAGATCATACCCAGTAAAAACTACCCAAGTTCAAGGTTGACCAGTATGTTCTGTTGTTTAAGAGCTCTTTTCAAAACTCCAAGTCCAATAAGTTCATGCAGAAGTGGTTAGGACCATTCCAAATTGCTAGTATAGCCCCTAACTACAACTACTTCCTTAAGGACATGGATGGAAATCACCTCCCTAATATGGTGAATGGCATCAGACTTAAAGAATACCATGGCTTTGTTTAAGTAGGGGATATGGTTAAAGTAATTGGTTAATACTATTTTAACTGAACTTCAGTATTTTCAACTCTAAATTTAGACAACCTTGAAGCCCTGTCAGCCCCATCCACTTATGATTTTTTCCCCAGAACAGACCATGCACTTTGATGCACCTTGGTTCCCCCATATGCAGTTCTGGAATCCCCCTTCTCAAAGCTGTTCCCAACCCACCCCACATCTGCAGCAATGCAATGAATTAGAACCAGGCATGTTGTTTCACCTCCACTTTCAATAAGGTATATAAACCTTTCCCGCTTTCCCCAATAAAGACAGTTCCCATTTAAATTGTGGTTAACTTTATCACCAATTGATTGACCCACCAGATCCACTCAACTTAGTTCTATTTTAATGCTTACGCCTAAAAGCGTTAC
>QTSX02007208.1:121819-277517 GCA_014839935.2 Entomophthora muscae
AGGATTCCTATATCTTTTTTAAAACTATCCCAAGGTAAAAAAGTGCTCTTTTCTTTCAAAGCACTATTAAGGGACCACCTTGATAACACCTCAAGGGAAAAACCAGATTTAAAACACCACAGCTATCAAACAAAAAAATTATCAAAGGTTTCTTCTCCAGTCAACCATCCTCTACTTGAAATTTTTATTCAAAGCCTTTAAAACAGCAAAATGTTGATCATCACACCATTCATTAGCTTATAAACTTCACTGGATGTAAGAATATTATAAATATGTTGATCCTAAAAAGAAAATACCAGATTTTAGATTTTCACCAGATAAGCCATAAAAAATTCATGCATTAAAAAGAAAAATGATACCTGTGGCATTAATTAAGAAAAAGTTACCTAAATTCACAAAGTTGCTGTTTAAGAGTACATGAGACCAAACTCACAATGGTGGATATCAGGAAAAGCAACAGCATAATTTGAGAATGAAAGCTCTTTTAAAATATAAAGGATAAATATCAAAAAAGGGGGAAACACTATTTAAAAGGTTAAAAGCAGAAACGCAATATACTAATTTTCTATATTAACTGGTTTATATAGATAAAAGTTCTATTAATATTAATATTTGGCCTAATCACTTGGATACAGAAGGAAAATAGAGTAAATACCAGATAAAAGTCACTTGCCTCATACAAGGAAAACACAAGAAAAATAAAAAAAATGAAGCACCAAAAAATCCAGCAATCAATCCAACCCTTCATTGCCATCCAAGCCAATATTCTAAGTATTTAAAACCAAGGAATTAAAAGCAAGAACAGTGTAATATATGGAGAATATTAAGTTAGAGAGACAGGCTACTAGCACAAAAATTCTAAGAATTCAAAAAACGATTTCACCATCTCCTAATGCCCCAATCTCTGACCAGGGGAAAAAAGTTTCAAAAAAACAAAATAATAACATCTTAACCTCTTTCACAATCAATGATTAGGCTTTTTAATAATGATTTTGAGCTTTGAATGTGTGTAGTATGGATTATTTAGCTATACAAAAAATTCATGTTTGAAACCATATAATATATATCCTATAAATATCATATTTCCAGGGCAACAACACCTCTAAACCTTATTGACATTAATCTCACCCCTGGGTGCAACAAACCAACCTCCAATCAATCTGGGTAGGTTTTTTGTTTTACTCTTAACACTACATTAAAAAATTATAGAGAGTCACAAAGACAACATAGTTAGAGTTTTCAAAGCAACATAAAGAACTGAAAAGCCTATCACATCATTGAGGTAGAAACTTTGCACCAATAAGGGAGTAATCCTCACAGGGATACTTTATAGCAAATTCAAAACCAGGTAAACAATTTGGCAGTTAATCTTGACTCCTGAACCAACAAGGCTTTAAACATCTTTTCAATTTGCAATAGAGCATATCATAATTCCAAGAAGACATTAGAATAAATGGCCCAGAATTGGTTAAAACTTACATTAAATGAAGAAAAGATAATCCAGTGATGCTAAAAATGTGGGAATCAATGTCAATCTATCAATTAAAGTGTTTCTTTAATAAGACATATTATATTGAGCACAATAAAGACATCATTGCCAATCTACAGTAATTATCTTTTTAATAAGTTGTCACATGAGTTTCCTGATAAAATATATAACAATTAAGCCGCAAAAACCTCTTCATGGTCCACCATTTCAATCCCCATACAAAATATTTTTATAGCTAGATTAATGAAAAAATCTATATCTAAGTTGATAGAAGACTAAGACCTCATTATAGCAACACATAGAAATTCTGATGAAGTTATAGCAACTAATGTGATTAAAAACAAAAAAATAGATAAACTTTTAAAAAAGCTGTACACCTAGTCAGATCAAAGGTGAAGAACAATAAAGCTTCACCATATAATAAAAACCCAAATACCACATGGTTATCTGAGTTTTAAACAGCATCTTAAAAATCTAAATAATTTTAAAGGAAGAAAGAAAAGAAGGGATACTAATTACAAAATTTACCACATATATATTTTCTATTTAGAGTCTACTTCCAAGAAAGAACATATTAATCTGAAATTTTCTAAGCTTTTACTTAAATCTTGCCTCTTAAAAAAACAAGATAACACTTTTCATCAAAATAGTTAAATGTACAACTTATTATTTCTTTTTTTGCTCAATTATTTTTCCATATCAATTAAAATTTTCTAGGGGAAATTATTTAAGCTTGAAAGACCAAACCTAAAGCTTTATAGGAGTTTAAGAAAAACTCACATACCCTGTTATTTTAAGAGAGTAATCTAGCACTAAAAAAGCTCAAAGGTAGAAAACCAGGACAAGATACAATTATAAAAGACTAAGTAAAAAGTATTACCTATAAAATGGAGGTAGTTATGAACTTTTGCCTTATTGGGGCCCTCTACTGTAATGTTTGGCTGTGAGCCCTACTAGTGCAAAGAAAAGTGTTTATACAGTGATGAAGCCTGTTTAGGTGAGGCTACCAAGTGCATATGGTCTTGGAGGTATTGAATGTTGAGGTATTGGAATATTGCTCTGGATTGTTGTCATATATAGCTAGCAGTACCCCAGTAAAAGAGAATTTATTTTCTCAAGGTTACTTTTCTGAGCTGCTTTACACTTTTGAGATAGGTTTTTTGAGTTGACCTAACTGCACTAACTGAAATGAAAATATAGTTTCTGGATTTATGAGGTCAAGCACTGGCTCCACATGGGTGGAATTAAATCCCAGGGCAACTGATGCCTCAAAAGCTGTAGCAGCAATGTCACTGATTGTCAATTCAGAAACCACATATGATGCTAAACTCAGAGTGGTGGGTCCAATACTCTCTGTCACTTCCCCCAGTTGGTCTGGAGCTCTGATATTTTTGATTATGGCAAGACAAAAAAGTCTAAAATATAAACTATATGATTTGTAAAGATGGTGATTCTCAACCACTTCTTATCCACAAACACAAATTTTCCCTAAGAAATTTGGCAAATAAAATTTTTCTTTTAAAAAGTGGGCTCTGGAGACCTAAAAACTAGTTATAAAAAGCTTAAAAAGCACAGATTGAAAGTTTAATCCCACATTTTATCAAATAGGTCAATAACCACTAACAGTAAATATATAGAATTCAGAAGGTTTATGAAAAATAGAGTAATAAAAAGGTAGTGAAACAGTCAAAAACATACTACAAGACCCAAAAAAAAAGCTCATTTTCTTCACTATAGAAAACAACAACAGAATTAACTGGAGCCACCTTTAAATGGCTCTAGAAAAAAGCCCCTATATTAGAAAAAATTTGAACTTTATCTTATCATTTACATTAAGTCTTGACAGCTAGGTAATCATTAAAAAACTGTTTTCTATAATTCTGATAAACCAAGGTCTTTTCCAGGACGTATTTACTGCCAATTCTCTTTAACTCTTCATCATATGTTGTATTGACTTTAGAATACAACAAACATAAAGTAAGACAAAAACACAGAAAATGTCTGATAAAGCCAAGTGTAAAACTTTAGAATTTTTCATCAAAATGTGCATTTGTATCAAAGTCTGTGCTTGACCATCACCATTGGGTAACTATTTCCCAAAAAATTAAAAAAATCAAGTATTTAACTAATAGCTTTAAAGATACACCATAACAAAAGGTATTTCTTGGGATAATAAAATGTGAGTGTCATTATACCCAATTCTTGCAAATGAGATGATAGAGGAATTATGTTTAAGCATGTTAACTTATAAATTCAAATATTGACTGTATTTCCAAAAGTAATTTTCTAAAAGCTGAAATGTTAAACTCTTGGGTGATGCAAGTTTGGATAAAAAAGTTTGGTTTTACAGAAAAAGAAGCAACAAAAGACTGTAAAGGAGAAACAAAAATCTAAAAAAAGACTTGATATAAAACTCAACAAAATATTATATGTCAGGTAAGACAGTAATTATCAGTTCTGACAAATTGGGTTTGTGCTGACTATACTATAAGTATTTTTCTTTCAAAAAACATGCAACAACATCTTTCAATCATATCCTTAATGAGAAATCATCAAGTGCAGATTTCAACTCAGTAAAATAGGGTAAATCAATAAAGAATGGATACAACCTGTGATAGAGGGGAACAAATTTACTAAGCTTGGCTCCCATACTGTTAGACCTCTCCCTCAAGAAAACATCTAGTGGAGGACTAGAAAGCCACTAAGACATGTGTATTAAGGGACACAATGGGTAGAAATTGGAGAAATTAGGTGGTCAGGTCAATCAGCTGCATGTAGTAAGCAACCAAGGAGTACACTTGGGAGCATACTCAGATATTACTGACAAGTACTATTGTGGGGCATATCTTCTGCTTCCATTAGAACTAGCAACAGGATCAACTCAACAGGAGAGTTATTAGAAGCCAGAGAATGCAAAACAAACTCTATATCATCTGAAGTTAGACTGTGGACTATACACTCCCCAGTGAAGAGCAGATTATTTCTTACAGGGGAGGTTGTTGAGAAGATAGAAGAGCTGAGAGGGATTTTTGTCAACCAGGTTAGCCAAAACAAAAAACAGCTACAGAGCTCTGGCCAAGCAAGCTGAATTAAAAAAAGAGCAGGGTCAGGGTAAAAACAAAATTTAATAGCTGAGAGAATTGTTTTGGAAACTCCCAGAAAATCAAGGAGATTTGGGGCTGTAAGAACAAGCAAAAAGTAGAAATAAGGAAAACCAGGGGACCACAAAGAAATTTACAATCTTAGTGCTTTGTTAAGTTCTGGTCAACAGGTATGATGCCAGAGATATATTTAGTGTCAAGATAGACAGTTCCAAAGTTGTATTTGAGCAAGAAACAGGGAAAAGTTAAAGCTAAAGTAAGAATTTATAACAAAAACTTATGCAAATTCAGTCTTGAGTTCAAAAGCAAAAATCAAAACAGGTAAATAACAAAACCTTTTTACTCTAAAATAGCCTAAAAGAGCCAGAGAAACAACCAAAAACCAAGGGAAGACAAAGGAGGTTAGATAAAACATTATTTTATTATTATTTTATATCTTAAATGCTCCAAGAGTTAGAACCAAAAGTCAAAAATCAAATTTAAAATATTTATTATTTAATAATAGGCAAGCAGATTCCCAAAATGGACTGCTTGTCTTTTGAAGAACATGATTCTAGTCAACAAAGCCACCAGGAGAAGGGGAGCCTCCTGGTTAGATGGGGATAAAATTTGCAGCTCTTAACCAGGGGGTTAGTGTAACAGAAACTGCAAGATAATATGAAACCATGCCTAAGTAGTGATGGATAAATACCAAATCCACATAGAGTTGATAATTAACCACCAACAGGGCTTCAGAAATTGTTTAGTATAATTTTCAAAGGAAACAATAGACTTAATATGATTATTAAAACTAACCAGAGTAAAATATAAGCAGATTGTCTGGGAAAAAAATCTGGGAGTCTTTGAAATAAACTCTGGATATTAGGAGTTAAAAAATATCAGTTTTTATTTCCACACAAACACATCAAATTGGGAGGCATAGGTGTAAGAATGTGTAAGGAACTCCATTTTTTTACAAGGAACCAAACTCAAGGAAGTTTAATCTTGGCCAATATGTCAAAAAAACAAGTTTTAAAGAAGCATTTTTGAATGCAGAAACAAACACAATGTTTAGTAATTAATTGATAGAAGAAAACAATTTGAAGCCATGTTCAAAAACAATTAACAAATGTAGTTATAAGTATGAAAGAAAAACAAAAAAAACAAATTTTAAGTTTAAAATATAAAACTTACTCTAAAACTGGGTTCCCAAGTTTCAGTAAACATGCTGGCAATGTTAAGAGTAAAGAATCTTTGATTAATAGCTCTAAAAGAGCTATTATAATAACTCAAGCATATCAGCATAAAATTAAATGTACAACCAAAATCAATGAACATCCAGTGTCATGGATGGGTGTAGTACCCTACCAAGGAGCCATAGTTGGAGTCCACCCTTCAGGGTATTGTGACACCAATGCCCAATACAGGAAGGGCAAGGAGCAGGACTATTACAGCATACAAGCTGCAAGTGGACGCTAAGCACCAAGGTGAGGCACTACAACCTCAGCAAGACTAAAGATGGTCAGGATGACAATCCTGTATCTGCTGTGATCATAGGGGATAACCCCAGAAGAGGGTTTCAGGATTTGAGGGGGAGGTATGAAGCTGCTTGCTGTCCAAGGCTGGGCTCTGGCTGATAGCCCATTGCTACAGGTTCTACTAGGTGAAGTGCTGGTGACTGAGCTGGTTGATTTGGAAAGTCCAAGGTGATAAAAGAATATGGAGAAGAAAGGTCAAAGACTACTATATGGACATACAATCTATTAAATTTTGTCTGCATCTGACTTGATTTTAGGGAAGTGGGTTTTATACCACTCATCTGGCCCTCCTTGGAAGTGACTACTGGCAGCTTCTTGGTGAACTTTAGTAGTCTATCATTTGGTCACAGGTACTTTAATGAGGAGGAGAAATTCTTGAGATTAGGGGATAGTGTCCCAAGAATCTTGGGCTGGGTTGGGGAAGGGAGGTTCACTGCATTTGTGTCATTAGATTGGCTAGGTGAATCATGGCTGGGGCAGTACTGGGAACTTGGTTTGGCTCATCTGGTTTCACCTTGAGATTGGCCGGATTGCTGGAAGCTGATTGATGGCTATTTATGCCAAGTTCAATCATTTGGGGATGAGGGTGCTTGGAAGTTTAGACTTGCTTCTGGGTAGAGGGATTGTCATCTGCAGGTGAATATTCCTGGCTGAGTATCTTCTCTTCTCCTGAACCAATGAAATAATAGGAAACTCCAGGTGATTTGGGGGTTGCATTAGATTGGAATTTCTCTTCAGCAGGCTTTATTTGATTGGGAGTGGATTATGAATCAACCTCCTGCAGGTGATGTTTCATTACATCAGTGGGTATACTGTCAAGTGCATTGGGACTTGGCTGGTAGTGACAGTTGAATCAGGACTGAAAAGTGTGTGCATTTTGTGAACAGAAGTCTTTAGTTCAGAAGAACTGGCAATTTGGCTGGGAACTGGGGTATTTGTCCAGTTATGCATCAAACCCAGTTGGTACTGGATTTGCTGAATAACCCATAAAATATTATTAACTTAATATGGGAGCCACCTGGCTCATTTGTAGTATTGGAGTAGGTGGCTCTGCTACTTTTAGGGGCCGCCAGCCCCCTGGGCCAGTTAACAAAAAGGCCCTGGTTGTTCTATTGCTTTCTGTTACCTTTAAATGGTTCAAACCAATCTCTCTTTTGAGAGTTGATTCCCACCCGCCCTGGTGGTTTAAACGGGGTTCAATTCCCCCAGCGGGTTTGCGTGGTCTCAGTGTTTTTGTTTCACAGGGGAGGACACAGGTTTAAACCCTGTAGTCAATTTTCTGGGCTTGCCAGCTCTTCCATCCAGAGTCTTCAAATCACCAATCAGATAAATAAATCCAATCAAGCCAAGGAAAGAATTCACATAAAAGCCGGTAAACCACCCCAGATCAAAACAAGGTACCAAGTTTCATCCCACATGTAAAACCAACTTTACTTCTTCCTACATTTCAGGCTTCAGCTTGCTGAAGTCCTGCAAGGCAATACTTATTCACCAACTCTTAAAGGATCCATTGGTAACAACTATGTCCCTCCCACATCTTTACACAGTATTTAAGCTGACTACTCTATCATGAACAAACTGCTCCAACAGTATTATTCCTTTCAAACAATATCAAATAAAGTCCTTATTTTCAAACTCTAACTGATTAGTAGATAATTAATCCATCCCCAACAATATGAGGCCCCTCTTTTTTGTGTGAGTTTTATGTGTGTTAGTAGAGTAGATCCAGACAAATGTGAACTTCAAAACTCAGGAGCCAACTCCAACTGATAAATCTGAGGGCTCCATCTGGTATTTCTTTGGTCCTTGCCACCACCATGTTCCCTGTGTTGAAACTGCTTACTTCCCTCTAATCATACATCCTAAGGCTCCTTGATGGTCTTAGGATACACTAGCAAACAATATTTGATTTGGCACTTTATATACTTCTTAAGAAGATTTAGAACACTAGATCTTCTAATCTATATGTTAATGATAGTAATTCCAGTAGGCTCTACTCTAGTTAAGTTTAACTTGGAGCTCTTCTCCACTCAATTGGAGAAAAGCTCCCAAATGAGTAAATCCCTGACACATTGTGAGGACTAAAAGAAGCTGAACTAGGAACTAGACCCCATCTTGCCATAATATTATGATTTAGAATTAGACTATAATGAATATATTGGTACAGGTCAACTACCAGATGCAATATAATATATTTAAAATAAATAAATGAATTTTTGGTTATTTATAATTAAGAGGACTCAATTATTAAGATTTGAAAAAGGGAAATTTATCATATGTACCAAATTTATTGATTCAGCAATACCATCAGAATCTATGGCTCTAAAATTGTCATATCATTGCAACACATGTCTAGTCTAAGAAGCTAAAACCTTGAATGATTAATCTTTATCACTCTTCTGATAATTGAGGTTGCTGTGTTCTGAGGCGTGGCACAGATACACAACAGGGAATCCTAACCTTAGGATTGGATTTAACTAAGTCTCATTAAGATGACAGGGAAGTCTATGCAATTACCTTGTGGCCTGGATGAATAATCTCTACTAGACGTGGCTAGAGAGAGGCGCCAAAGTACTGGAAGACACAAAGACAAAAATGTGAATAGAACTTAATTTAATTGGTGAAATAGGAAAAAGAATATATAGTGGTTGATGATACCACAAAACACTACCAGGACAGTAGGATCACTTGCCACAAGCATGAGTGGGGCAAGTGAGTTGTGCAGAGTCAAGAAACCAAACAATTGTATTTCCTGATTCAATAACTAACTCATTTTGAGAAGCAAAATCAAAAGCAAGGGATTTGTCTTCAAAATGGCTACCAAAGGCAAAATCAAAATGTGGTGAATAGCGGCATTCACAACATTACCCTCCCCTAGATTGGCCTAAGGGGGGTGGTATTTACAAAGGAATTTTGCATGCACTCAAGAAATAGGATGACCACTGAAGAGGAGTTTGATAGTGTATTCAGACCCTCATTTGAAAGTCACTTCCAAAGGGCTGACCCACAGAGTGTCCAGTTTATGTGCACGTCCTACCACTCTGTGCTGGTAGTAAAGTACACGGTCACCAATGTCAAACTCAGGTAAAGAGGCACGTCCAGCATTATTGGGGGATAGTTCAAGCATCTTAGCCTTGTATGCAGAAGTGTAATCAGAGGCCTGTATATCAATGATGCAGTTGACTAATTCTTTGATGTTGTTTTCAGGATTCATGGCCTTATCAAAGGAGAGTAGGAGGGTCCCCAGGAGCAAACAGAGTGGTAGTCTCACACCTGTACAATATAGCAAAGGGGGAGTATTCTGTGACACAATGTTTTCTCATTCAATACACAAAGAGAGCAGCAGGTAAGTATAGATCCAAATTTGCAGCATCAGAGTAGATGAGCTTCTTCATGATAGAAACAAGTGTTGAATTTGCACGCTCAACTGCCCCATTGGTAGAAGGGTTATAGGGGGAAGAGAAGGACTGGTGGGACTCCAAGGCCTCAACAACAGAGGTTATAACTTGGCATTGAAGTTAGTTCCATTGTCAGACAGCAACACTTGAGGACAGCCATGGTAATACAAAACATCTTGTAACAGGAAGGCAGTAGTTTTTTTTAGCAGTGATGTCCTTGGTAGGGCAAGCTTCTAACCATTTGCTAAAGTGATTGACAGCAATCAGGATAAAGCAACACCCAGAACAAGAGCGGGGGAGAGGACCTACAGCGTTAATACTAACAGTGTGAAAGGCATGTTGCGGGGGAACTAATATGAACTCATGGGAAACAGCTCAAGGCCTCTGAAGCTGGAAGTTGTGGCAACTAGCTATGACGTCTGGGATCAACAGTCAAAGGTTTTCCTAGAAGTAATTCTTCTGGAGCTAGTCAAAAGTCTTGGCAATTCCTCCATGCTCAATCTCTTTATGAGCTTGCAGCACCAACAAGAGGCAAAGACTAGGTCATACATAGGGCAGATACTGGTCTTGTACTCTCTTGAAGAGTTGGTTGCCGCAAATGAGGGTACCTTCTGATAGCTTGGAAAAAGCTAATTGGACTTCTTCTGTATCATTTTCCCAGAAGGAAGGGTATCTAATTAGTTCATACAATTGGGTCATTGTTTTTCTTGTTATGCCTAGGCGCCAGATTTATTCTTTTATAACTTAATTGCATTATTCATATTCAATTTATTCAGAAAGCTTAAAATACAATCAACAATTTCCAAAACTTTAATTGATCTTGGGCCTAGATGATTTTTTTTAAAATAAATCATCAATTTTAGAATTGAAAATTGCAACTTGTAGTATTACTGAAAATATCTTAAGTGCTACTACAAACTACAAACCAAAAATATTTATGATGAGTTGCATGGGAGAGTAATAGCAGCCCCAAAGCTATAAATGCTATTACCCTATCTTTGGCTCATCATAAATATTCTTAGTTTGTTTCAGAAAAAAATGTTGTTGTTTTTGAAAGACTGATAACTCTATTTAAAATACACCCTCTAGTAAGCTGCCATACTTCATGAACTTGCCCTAGTGCATCACTAGCATCTTCTGATATTTTTGTTTCTCTGGTATCATCACGTGATTTCAAATGATAAGTTATCTCAGAGTATTCTGAGAAACTTTCAAATGTTAAAGGTGAAGTATACAACTTCCCATCTTTCATCAAATATGAAAGATTAATGCGCAGAGTTTTAACTTTGAGCTCTTTCCTTATAGGCCTAACTTTTCTCTCATAAATATAAAAGAATGACTTTTGAGAAATATTTGAGCCTGATAGCGCTGATTTATATAACTCTTTTCTTTTTTCTTCTTGCTCAAAAATATTTTTAATATCATTTATATTCTTAATATAAAAATGATTTTCTTTCTCTTTTAATGTTTTTGATATTACACCAAAGTGACCATCAACAATGCTTTTTCCATGACATTCCACAAAACAATTATATTTTATAGAACCCTTAATATATTTAGGTGCCTCTTTAAATAAGTAATATAAAAATTCATATGATCTAAAATGATTTCCATTATCAGTCCATACTTTTATATTTTTTATTTTTTAAATCTATCTAATTTAAGAATTTTTATAAAACACTCACCTGAAAATAAAGAATCATGTGATAATATTTATGACAAAAAACCATGATAACAATTTTAATTTTATTGTTTTCCTTAAAAACTAATGCAAACCCTAATAATGAGATTGGTTTTTTTGAATAAAAACAATTATTGGTCTCAATTGGACCACCTCCAACCTTTAAGTTTTCTTTATAATCTATAACTACAACACAAGACTCATCATCTAATTCATTAATATCTTTTTTATATTCACAATTTTGATGAATATAAAAGTCTTGGTGCTGATTAATAGTCTTTAAGTCATTGTCTATATATTCTGGTAATGGCAAGTTTTTACTTTCACATTCTTCCTTCTTTTTTCTAGTGAATTTTTTAAATTACAAATATTGCACATATCAGTTTGTTTTTTTACTTTTTATTATATTTTTAGTGATTAATTTATAGCAAGTAGAAATTGAGACCAAAATTTTATTTTTTATTTTCATATTTTCATATATTTCTTTTTTTGTTTTAAGTAGAGAGTATTTAATTTCAGTTGAGTAATTACTCATCTTTTTTTCTATATCTTTATAAATTTTTTCAGGCACTTTTTTTGTAAACTGGCTTGTTTCAAAAGAATTTTCCAGCAATTTTTAATTATTATTTTAGTTATTTCTTTTTTCAATGAATAGTTATTATTTTTTTGGCTTTTTTTGTTTAAGCTTACATTTTTATTTTTATTTATTTTTCTTGAGTATTCAAACTCACTTTTGGTTATATTAAAACCCATATCATTAAGCTCTTTTAAAGAGTAACTGGAAGTAACCAGAGATTGCAAGGCTGGGAGATGTTTTTGAAGAGGAGATTTCATGAGATCCTTTAAGTTTTCAATGAACTCATTGTTTTTTTGAATTTGAATAGTTGGCAGGAACTGAGCTTTCCCAAATTCAGTTTGAGTAAGGAAGTGCTTGATCAAATTATCAAGATCATCACCAGCAATAAAGAGGAACACCTTTTTTAACATTGCAATTCTCTCTCTTTTTGTTGAAGCTCCCAAGGGAAAAAAGGGTAGCATGGCAGAAGTAAATTTAACTGAGGACATGGTAGTATTTTGAATCTGTAATTAGGTCAGATCTCTGATGTGTGCCTTAACAATGGAGTAGTTATGATCAGAATGTGGTCTTTGAATGGGGTCTTTTGGATTAGAAGCTTTGTGGTGCTTTAGCTCTTATATACCAAGCTAAATGACACCATTCTGAAAGAAATGGTGTGATAGCTTTTATTATAGTTTGAACTTGAATTTATGTTTGCAGAATTGATTAAATACCCAGTTTTCATGCACAAGTGATACATGTGAAGCAGCTAAGCATTATTATTACATCATATCCTCTTTTTAATCAATGCAAATCAATTAAAATAATGTATTCAGTTAATTGTAACTCTTCTGCATATTTTTAAAATGATAAAATATTAAAGAATTACATTTAAAGAATGCTTAATTTGAGGTTCAAAGCTCACTTGAACCTTAAAATCAATCTAAACAGTGATAAAAACACCCTAACTTCAAACTATCATAAAATCCTAAATAATTGAGCTTTTTAAATGAAATAAAATCCTAAAATAAAGCTCTTAATCTTATATTTAATTTTGTCAAATAAAAAAAGCTGTTGTGTATAAAAAATAGTATTTATTAGCTTTGAAGTGATCTACTTTATATCATTAGATATGATCATATAATAAAATCTGGATTATACTCTTCTAAATTACTTTTTTTAATATTGAGCATATTATACACATTGAAATCTTTCCATTAATAGAAAAATAAGATTCATAGCTTCATTTTGATAGTTTACAATGTGAAAAAATATTAATTTTTCATTGAGTTATTAATGTTTTAAATATAAAATATGTAATTAGTTACTTTTTCAAAATTGAACTGTGTTATGCTGCGACTTGAGCAGCATGTGCATTAGAAAATGGCCTAATCCCTAAAATAATGACCCAATTGTTAAAGTCTAGTTTCCCCCCTTGAAGTTGTAGGAGCCTGTCTCCCTTATCCTGACAAACACAGTGTCATGTAGTAGTTTGTTCATTTCTACGGGGTAGATCTGGAACCCCACCCCATTCCTATTGAGGGTGATGACAGAGGTATCCCAGTTGATGTAGGGCCAGTTATGCTGGAGCTAGTTGAGGCCAGCAATTACGTTGTGGCTAAGGCCTGCTATGATCTGCCCAGAGAGCTTAACCTGGATGCTCCCCATTCTTACGGATAAGGGTACCGTCTTGTGGGTGATGGCCATTCTGTGGGAGTCAGCTACATTACTGCTTTGAATCTGCTGGGTACTAGGTCTAATTGTTGGGAGTCAGTGAACTCCTGATCTACCATGGTGTGATCAGCCCCAGTATCTACCAGCAACTTGTGGGTGTTCCCACGGAAACAGAAAGGATAGGACAAGTGTGTTACTTTATTTGAGGAATGAGTGGCTTGCAACATGGGGTCATTGCTATGAACCTGAAAGACTTCCAGAGTTTCAACCTCATGAAGATTGTAGTTGCAGGAGTTCTTTGCAAGCAAGGGCTGAGAGGGTGGGTGGGTTGGGGTTGTAAGGCCTCTTGTTGTTACAACCCCCAGGCTTTTCCCTGGTCCTCAATTAGTGCTAGCTGGAGCTCCCCCTTGTGGGGGCGTTTAGTTGCACCTTCTTGTTAACAAGGTTAGCAACGGCCCACTTGACCTTGGCCATTGTTAGGTGCAGGACGTGGTTGGGGTGGAGCATTGTTGGTGCAGCGGAAGCCCATTGAAGCCTGGTTATTGGCCTCTAAAATGGCTTTATAACAGTCGTCAATAGAGGTGCAGCAACTGACGGGGACCCACTTGCAAATATGGGGTTTTAACCCATTAACAATGAGAGTGAGCAACATGGTGTTCCCATTGCTCACTGCTTTTGGGGCTGCAGCAAGGGCTTGTTGCCACGCAGCAAGATACTTGGGGACAGAACCAGTCTGCTTGATGGCTAGGAGGGGAGTCCCCAAGACAATAGGAGAGAAGGTTTCATTATATTGGGATTTGGTGGCGTCTCAAAATGTTGCCCAGGTGACGTCAAATTTCTGGCTGGCCCAGTTGGTGAACCACACAGCAGCAGGCCCTGTAAGGCAGCCAGATGCAGTGGCAACCAACATAGACTCCAGGACCTGGCAGATACAAAGGCGTATTTTGGTGGACTGGAGCCACCTGACAATGTCAGCTACTTTGACACCGCCAGTGAAGGACTCTAGTTGGAGTTGAGCATACGTTGGGACAGGTCCAACTGTGGCGGGGTGACACTAGTGTCACGCTGCCCAAGGTGGAGCTGATTGTATACACTGGTAAGAACTAGCTTATCTTGATAGATGACATAACCTTTGGGAATGTCCCCCTTGGGGATTGGAAGGAATGTCTCTTGTTGTGGAGTAGCCATGCAGACTGTACTCTGTCCTTTCTTGGGGGATTTTGTTTTAAAATAGGTTGTAAAACCTACTTCTGCTACCACTGTTGCAACTGAACCAATGAGAGTTCAGTACTTGGAATTGGGGAAGACAACAGTCCTATAGGAAAGGACATAATAATAAGAATAAGGTATTGTTTATTGTAGAATATTGCGCTTAATATACCATGTTGGGAAAGCCACAAGGCCACAAGGGGGTGGCATAGTGGGAAGTTCCATGTAAGGTTGGAGCCAAGGAATAACTTGTATGGGGATCAGCAGGTCAAATTGGCAACACTCCTAATTAGGATGAAGTACCCGCCATTTGAAATTGCCATCAGATTAATCCATAACATTAGATATGTCAAGGGGTGGCTCATTTAGCGCCCCCTGTGTATTGTGAGATATGTTAGCAAGCAAGCCTAGAGACTTGATTGTATGACCAGGACCAGCCCTTTCTGTCCCTGGCCTACCTTTGTAGGACTCTTGTGTGAGCCCTGGCCCCAGCCTCAAGCTAAATACCAAGCTCAAATCAGGAGGACCCATCAACATTCACGTCTTCCTCAAAGGGTTTGAGCTCATGACCAGGGATAGCCAATAGCCAGTTGCCCGTGCAAAACTGTTGAATAGCCTGTACAAAACTGCCTTCTCTACCGTGGTTGCCCCTCTTAGGGAGGGGAGGGGTCTTAAAAGGAAATTAAAAATATCCTTGAAGATACCTATGGCTCCCCCAAACAGCTAGAGGACAAGAAGGCCAATTTCTTGACTATCTCTCTGAAGAAAGATGAGTTGCTCTCAGAATTTGGTAGAAGATTTAGGGTTGATGCACAAAACTTAATGTCTATCAACTTCCTGTCTCCCCAAGAAGCAGCAACAGCTCATCTCCATGCAATCCACCCCTTTCCACACTTGTCTGTCTTCCACTCACAGCTGTTGAAACCCACTTCAACTCAGGCAGTACTTTGCATAGCCGCCTCCCTCTAACAACATACTCTATGTCAGGCTCCACGTCCTGTGTATTCTCCCCGCTGAGTAATGAATGTGGTAGAGGAGTATGAAGAGGATGACAACGGAGTCCTCTATGCAGAAAGATGACCCATGGAAGAATAAGAATGCTTTGAGTGTGAACAGAAAGGACGCTTTGCAAGGAACTGCCCACACTGCCAACTAGACATAAAAAAGAGCCCAACAACACAAAACCCAGTGTACACACCTTGCCCAACACATTTCAAGAGGATAGCGCCTTGGAAAGGCCAAAAAACTACTAAGTGGAGCACATGGGACCAGTGTGTCTCCGCCTTTTAAAAAGGTCCCTCCCAATCTCCATAGCCATAACTGATTAATAATGGCCGTGGCTGATCATACATGCGCAAAAGCCTCTGCCCAAAAGGAAGTACTCCCCACAAATTAAATCCTTGAAGGTTGACCCTGCCCTGTCTTACATCTTCCAGGCTCAGAACCTCCAGAAAACCCATCCCACTATCAGCAACATAACCAAAGCTCTTTTGAAAACAGTGATTACTACTCCATTGAGTGATATTGCCCACATTCTTCCCACCCTACAGAAAGCCATCAAAGAGCTAGAAAAAGGACTCCTTCTTGTCTGCCGGGTAGAAGAAAATGGCCTCTTGGTTGGTTCAAGCACATGGGTACAAACTGAGGTATTTGGCATCCCAATTTGTGCTGTCCTGGATAGTGGCACACCAATCTTAATCCTATCCTTACCAATTCACCTGTAGGCTTTGTTTCCTACTAGACGTCAAGTGCAGTAGAACCTTTGGTACAGTAGTCAACAATCCTGCTAGATCCAAAGGTGTGTACTCATTGGTCCCTTTGAAGTTTGGGGATACTGTGGTCACCTGCCCGGCCATAGTCCTGGAAGCCAAGAACTACAACATATTTATTGGTTCCTCCCATATGGATCAATTTTGGACCACCATAAATCATAAGACTGGTACGTTTCACCTCCTAGGCCAGGAATTCCCCCTCCTGACACCAGATGGCTGGCCTAGAGTCCCTCCCAAAGGCATGAACCCTAGAGAATGCATCCTGCTGGCCTGTCCATCTGGGATGATAGGGATCCCCTATGAAACCACCTTGACTTGAATAAGCAAGCTGCCAAACACTGTTTGCTACAATGACCCTATACTGATTCAATTAAAAGGACAGTGTATGTATCCCTCCTAAATCCCAAGTCATCATAGGAACAGGTATCAAGATACACATACCTAAAGGGTTGCATGGGGAAATATTGGCACTAGGTTTTCCACATCCTGGGCTGCCCACGGTTGCAACCCATCTTATCCCAGGAGAGACCACTGATGAGCTCACTATCCTGGTGGCCAACCCTCACTCCTCTACTCTAGAAATTGGTTGCAACTCTGGGGTAGCCTTCTTAAAAATTGCCTCAAATAAATCTATTTCCTCTACCTATTCCATTGGATTGCTGTATGAGCTAGGATTACCAAACCCTGGTCATGACCTAATAGCACCCATCCTACAAGACAAACAAATTGGGACATAGACTTGCAACAGAAGGAACAGTTTCTAGAGCTCATCAAGAAGTACAAGCACCTTTTTGCCAACTCTGATGCCGAGCTGGGCTGTGCCAATAACTGCTTCCATAAAGTCAACACAGGGGAAGCACAGCCCCTATTCCAGACCGCGTACCGACAATCCCCCATGGCTAATCAGATAATCCAACAGGAAGTTGACAAGCTATTGGAAGGAGGTCTCTTAGTACCATCCAATAGTCCCTGGGCCAGCACATTGCTCCTGGTAATAAAAAAAGAGGTGGAACCAATTGAGTGGTAATTGACTACAGGGAGTTGAACACCATCTCCAAGAAAGACAGGCACCCCCTACTTCAGATCAACAACACTCTGGACAAGCTGGGAGGCGCAAAGTTTTTCTCAGCCATGGATCTTGTAGCAGGTTACTGGCAGATACCCATGGAGGTCAAAGACCAGGAGAAGTATGCCATTGTGACTTCAGATGGTCTGTACCAACTAACCCAAATGCTGCAAGGACTAGCCAACGCCCTGGCCACTTTCCAAAGGCTAATGGATACCACCTTCTGCGACCTAAAGTCCATCTGTGTCCTTGTATATCTAAACAACATTAATATGTACTCCAAAAGCTTTGAGGACTATCTTAGAGACTTAGAGCAGGTCTTCATTAGGTTAGACAAGATAGGAATGAAACTCAAGCTGAAGAAGTGTCAATTGTTTAATGAAAACCTTGAGTTCCTAGGTCATGTCATCAAAAAGAAAGACATTGCCCCTATCCCAGCTAAGGTAACAGCCATCTCCAAACTTGCTGCTCCTACTGCCATCAAGGACCTGTAGTGCTTTCTTTGTATGGTTGGCTACTATTGCCAATTTATAGATGCATTTGCCAATCTGGCCCAACCCCTCTTCTGCCTTCTAAAAAAGGATGTAGAATTTGTATGGGACCATAATTGCCAAATTGGGTTTGAGGTGCTCAAGCAAGCCTTAGTAGAATCCCTGGTTCTGGTGTATCCTGACTTCTCTAAAGAGTTCATTCTTTACACAGATGCCAGTTTAGTAGCAGTGAGAGTGGTCCTTTCGCAGCTGGATGACAAAGGTCTTGACAACCCTGTTGGGTACTTCTCTAGGACCCTGAATGTCCACAAACAAAACTACTCATTAACTGAACAAGAGTGCCTAGCAGTCTTATATGATATTGAAGAGTGCTACCCCTACCTGTATGGATCACACTTTAAAGTTGTAACTGATCACTCCTCCCTGAAGTGGTTAGCTAATCTAAAGAACCCCAAGGGGAGACTGGCCCAATAGGCAGCAAGATTGCAGATATACAACTATAAACTTGTACACCATCCTGGAGCCAAGCACAGCAACGCTGATGGATTATCTAGACTTCCACTAGTAGCAGCCCTTGCCCCAGAAGGGGACACCCTGTTCAACCTCATTCTTTTTCCCTCCAAATGGGATAGTATTCCCCCTGAGGCCCAGAAAACCCTAGCCAAGCTTGCTCATAACACCACGGTTAGAGACAGCTGTTTATATAAGAGAGTCAAGGGACATCAACTGCCATACATTTTCCCCTCTCAACAGCTAGTCATACTACAGCAATTCTATAACCTAGCCACTGGGCATGCAGGTGAAAAACGTATGATAGCAACACTTGCATCACATTGTTATTGGGAAGGTATGTACACTGATGCATTAGTTTTGTTGAATTTTCATGACTTGATCCAAGTATTTCCCCTACCCAAGGCCATTAGCTATAGACTGCATCCCCCTACCCACGTGTTTCACACGGTTAGCATCAATGTGATAGGACCAGTAGGCCCAAATAAGACTAGTTGTGGGAATAGATATCTTATTGTAGCCATTGATCATTTCAGCAAATGGGTTGAAGCCAAGGCTATCCCTGCCCCTACGTCCAAGCATACTTCCTAATTTGTTCTATCACATATCATTGCCAACCATGGCTGCCCACACACTATCTTGACAGATAATGGAACCAACTTCACCAGCAAGCTTTTGGCTGAATTAAAAGAGGTCATGGGAATTAAGGACGCAAAATCTACTCCATATCACCCAGAAACAAATGGCTCTATTGAACTTGTCGATGGTACCCTCAAGACTATCCTCAAAAAGCTCATGCTAGATTCAGGCTTGTCTTGGGATACTTTAGTCCCCTTGGCACTTATGGCATACTGAGTAACTAATAATACCGCTACTAGTTGCTCCCCCTTCCAGATGGTTTATGGACAACAACCCTCCCTACCTGGTCTTCTAGAAACTTATCAATTGGATCCAGGTAAATCCCCTGATGATCACCTGAGAGCCCTCACCAAAGGGCTAATAACTCTGCATCATGAAGCATATAACACTATGGGGACAAATTGGCATGCTGCATTTGCCTGCAACATAAAGCATCATCCCAAGTTGGCTTCTTTTGAGATTGGCCAACACATACTTGTCTCCAAGGCTCAGACTTCCAGAAGTCCCCACAAGCTCATCCCAATATTCTCAGGACCATTTGTGGTAATTGAGAAGATTAGCTTTGATGCATATACAGTTTGACATATTGGCTCTGGTCAAACTTATCAGAGAGTGCATACCAAGTTCATGAAAGCAGCCTCTGTAGTTGACAAGGAGTCCCTTTGCCCCTTGTCAACTTCTGCCTACATGGGTAACCCTCAGTAAGGCCATGTGGTCTTACATAATCTCTGCTGGCCTTGCTATTATCTCTTCTATATAGGGCAGCAGAGGAAACAATTCAAAGTAATATAGAAAAATTGATGAAGCAAGGTATCCTACTACCCCTTCATAGGATCAGGCTGAAGAGACCAATTGTTGGTATAGTCTGCATAAATAAAAAAGATTTATCCCAGAGAAAAAAAGAAAGAAAAATAATATATATAAAGTAAATACAGAACAAGCAAAAAGGTTTATTCTTGCAGTGGATTAGGGGTCATGAACCCTATATAGTGGTTAGTGACCTTAGCGGCCACAAAGAAAGGGAACATGTGATTGTCATCATAGGCTGCCACATGGTTGCAAAAAGAGCCTGTAGCATCCAATTATACATGCAGCATTTCTCAGGAGGATGGTGGCTGGTGTAGATGGCTACCAAGATAAGCGCATCTTGAATCATAAACTTGTATAATTTGAATCCCTTTACAGGGCAACCTGTAGACAGCTGGGCGTGCATGCTGTCAATGGCAGTGGCCACCTTCTTGCGCAACAGGTTAGCAAAATTTGCCAGATTAAAAGACAGGCCCAGAGTGATAAGGTCTTGCACCCGCTGGTGGTACAAGTTGGGATCTAATTCCCTGACCCAGTTGGCAAATAGGTGGTACGGGCAGCTCTGAGAGGCCTCATCAAACCCATGGTACAAAAGAATGGGGCAAATATCCTGCTCCACCCCCAAGTCTCCACTGCCAAGATCAAGGGTTTTATGGCAAAGGTGATGTCTGCCATTTTTCAGGGACAGGTGGTAATCAACCAGCTGAATTCAAATAAAGTAAAGGAGAGGGTGTGACGGATGTCAATAGCCATGGCGTTCTCCACCAAGTGACTCACCCAAGAAGTGACAGGTTGGGCTACCTAATATCCCAGCCCAAGCTGTGCAAGGTCAATGGGATTTAAAGAAGAAGGAAGGCGCCCCACAGGAGGCACACACGCATAGGCGTTCACTGAAGAATTCCTAAACCACACCAAGTCCTTGTTCCAAACTAGTTCAAGTATTTGTACCATGGGCTCAACTTGGAGGGCAGCCCTAATCTCCCAATAGTTGTTTTCAGACTGTTCATTGAGCCGGACTGTGCTGATGGCCATCTGGCTATAGGGGCTAATGACTTTCTTGGAGCAATCAGGCTCATGATGAGTGATGGTCACGTTATCCAGCCCCATGTCAGCAAAGGTTGCTTCTATAGCCACACAAGGACTAAGGTGTCCTCTGTGGGGTTGTCTGAGCCCAAACAATCTGCCGCCTCTTGTGTGGTGTGCTGTTGCTTGTCAACAAGAGCTTTGGAATTGGCTTGAACAGCAGCTGCATCACAAGCAGCCTGGGCCATCACCTCCTGTAAGGCCTGTTTGTTGCTGGTTGACAAGGCCATCTCCGCTCTGCGGGCCAGGTCACAAAGACGTTGGCACTGGGTAGTCAGGGAAGCAGGGCAACTCAGGGGGCTGCAATATTTAGGATCAGGTTGCAAACTTGATCCTTCTTGAGCCTCAGACCCTGAAGGCTTGGGAGTTTTGGGCTGTGGAGCTTTGAGCTTGTCATCTTCCTTGTCTAGTTGGAGGTACCGGCGCCTCTCAGCAGTGTGCATCCAACTGAGCGCAATGGTAAAGGCCACGGAAGTTAGCAGGGCTTGCACAATCTTGCGGTGCTCCTCTGGAAGTTCCTCCAATAAATGTTTTTCTCTCTCCACTGAGGAGCCCACCCCTTGTTCAAGGGCCTCAAGCTTGTCTTGAAAAAGAGCAGTTAGCGCAGCCTGTAGAGAGGCAGATAATTTTCAGACGCGGCAGGCAGCAGAAGATAATGACATTTTTAACTAAGGAAAACCATTCAGGACGCCTCTACTTATACCTGATTTTACCCAATTAATCTGGCTTGATGATCATTGGGTGATTCATCATGAGTCACCCCTCTAAATCTATTCACTTATTATCATTAGGTCACCCGACAATTGATTGGCTGTTTTAAATTGGTTTCAGGTGTGCATCCATCTGCCATTATGAGGGCCTCAAATTTCCTTTTTTGGATGGAGCCCCATCCTGATCCAGGGGTATGTGGTGCAGGGTGCCACTCCCTAGTATTGCCTTATCTGAACAGATTCCTTATTTAGAAAAGTATAAGGGGAACTGCTGCCCTTTTTTGTAATCTATACCAGAGAGTAATCCTCCAAATTACATAGCGTCATTTCTGATTATAGACCAATTGACGCACCTGCGGCTAGCCGCAAATGCATTGATTAGTGAACCAAAAAATGATGTTTTATTTATGGCAATTAACAACCCATCAATTATCCCACTATGTAAATTGGTTATTTGATCTTTTGCCTTTCTTTCTGCCAAAGGGTGAACTTCAAAGAGAGTAGTCTGAAGCCCTATTCTACACTCAATTCCCCAGAGACGGCCCTACTATATGCTGCAACCACCTGACACCAGGTCACATGTCCAAATGTTCATTTCTTGCCCAATATAACCCATTTCTCTCTGAATATTCCCCAAAATGTTTCAGCTCTCCAAGAATAAGCTCATTGCCTGACAGTCTAGACCCTAGTCAGCATGACTCACCCTTTCTTTTCCCTCCTCCCCTTTAAGTATAAAAAGACCCCCAAGAGGTCCCCAATAAAGAGAATCATTTACCATACAAACATAAAAAACAACTTACAATTCTTAGATTACTTTCAGAGCCCACAAATAGAGGTTCTGTTGAGTAAGAAGATATTAGTCCTGTTGTGTTCCCAGTTGCTGCTCAGCTACACTCAACCCACCCTTAGAACCCTTGAGCACCACAAAGCACTTCTTGGTCACAAGATGGACTTCACTGACATCAAGCTAAAGGTGGGGGAAACCCTAGAAGACTTCACTTCTAGGTTCTACCTTAAAGCTCAAACCCTGTTGTCTATGAGTGCTGTGCAGTTTATTAATGTGCAGTCAGAACTCCTCAATGCTGTATGTGTCAACCAGGAACTATCACTGGCTCTTAAGTTGGGCATTTACAACGCTTGCACTGTACCAGACCTGATTTGCATCCTATACACCTACAAGGAGAAGTTTGAAATTCCTCTTCCTGAAGGCCGCCCTTGCCAGCAAGCCAAATATAGACCCCACATGGCTGTGGAGATGCCCAAGCCTTCCAACAAGGTTGGGCTGCTCCAGTCAACAAAGCTTCCTGTACTTGCTATAAATGTGGTATGGCCGGCCACTTCTCTCAGGAATGTAAGAATCCGCACCAAAAGGTTCACCATGTAGGCATGGAGGGTACTGAGGAGGATCACACCAAGGACGCTGATATTGAGGAGGACAATGAGGATCAGTCAAAAAATTACTAAGCAGCCAGGACAAGGAGAAATCCTTGGCTGCCTTTGTAATTTTGACACCCTCATCTCCCCCCATAACACTGCCTCTTGACAAACCAGATCTGAGACCTGCTGCTTTGCCATCCTCTGAGGCCAACCCTAAGGATGAACTCTCTCTGTTTGAATTTAACTCCCAACCAATACATGTGGATGCTGAATCTGAAGGAGTTCAAGAGGACCTCATACATTGAGTTCTCACTGTTAACACTCAAACTCATTGGACTACAATTTGCCCTGAGGTGGTTATCCCCCAATTAGCTTGGAAAATAGTGTCCTTACCCTATGTCAAACAACTGGCTCAACCAGGTGTCAAAGTCACCCATGAGGAGGACAGCACTGAACAACTGGCCAAGCTGCTCTGTACAGTGAATGTCTCAGCACCACTAGAATTCCTCAAGGAAGTAATCCCAGCTGTAGGAGCTTCCATGGATAGCTTCCTGGAGAAGTTCAAGGGACTGAGCGTACACCAGGTCTCTAAGATTGTGGAGATCAGAGAGGACCACCAGGATTGTACCTATATCAACCTGTGTGTGAACAAGACTCATGTCCGGGCCATATTAAGTACTGGTGCTCCTGGGAACATTATATCCTCACGGCTGGTTAGGAAGCTTAAGCTGGCGCTGGGCTTGGCCTACCATGAAGAGTTTGGTACTGCTTAGCCACAGACCACTAGAGCAAAAGGAGCCTATTCTTCTCTCCCTCTTTGCTTTGGGAAGCTAATGGTCACCTCTCCTGCATTAATTCTGGAGAATAACAGCTAGGTCATTCTTATTGAAACTAGCTTCATGGTTCAGTATGGCACTGTGACTAACCATGGGGACCATACATTTGGAATATTGGGCCACTCCATTCCCATGTTCTACCTTGGCAACCACCTGTCTGACCTGCCCTTACGCCGTTTGCACTACATCAATCTGGAGTACACCAATAGAGAACTTCCAGTTGCTAATACACTGTGTAGTAAGAAAGTCAAGGTGCTACCTCTCCTGGTTGGGGAAGCCAAGGGAATCACAGTCTATGCCTCCTGTAATGTGGCTATCCCACCTGGCTCTCAGGTGATCCACAATACAGGCCTCGTGCTGTCCCTACCTGCTGGCACTCATGGAGAAATCTTTGACATCCCTAATGCCTCCAGACTAGAACCATGGGTTGCACCAGGCATCCTCATGCCAAGTGAGAAGGAGGTACTCATACTCTTGGCCAACATGAGTTGTGAAGCTATGGTTGTATCCAAACACCAAATTCTGGCTTATATACAATTGAAAGAGCATGACAACCTGCAGGAGACTGCCCCCTTTGCAGACTTCTCTGAGTTGGGTCTACCCTGTGAGCCATTATTGGTGCTATTAGTCATAAGCCGCAACTCCCTATCTGGCCTCTCCAAAGAGAAGAAGGATTAAGCCATGGATTTCTTTGTCCAGTATAAGGATTGTTTGCCAAGGATGATTTTGACCTGGGCAAGGCTGAAGATTTTGCCCATCATATTGACACCCAAGGCAGTCCACCTATCCGTTCCAGACCTATACAGCGTAGTCAAGCTAATCATGCTGTGGCTAACAAGGAGCTTCAGAAGCTATTGGGATCTGTCTTACTTGTCCCCAGTAAAAGCCCTTGGGCTTCCCCTCTCCTAATTTCAAAAAGAAGGATGGCAGCAACCATGTGGTGATTGACTACTGTCAGCTGAATGCTGTTACCAAGAAGGATTCATATCCCCTCCCTTGTATTGAAAATACATTGGACCAACTGGGTGGCGCCAAGTTCTTCAGCGCCATGGACCTTATCAGTGGGTACTGGCAGATTGACCTACCCCCTGCTGATCAAGAAAAATGTGCAATCATCTCTGACCAGGGGCTATTCCAACCCACAAGGATGCCTCAAGGTCTGTCTAACGCCCCAGCTACCTTCCAACAGGCTATGGATGCAGTGATGGGCGACCTCAAACTCATCAGTGTCTTGGTCTACCTGGATGAAATTAATGTGCTCTCCCAAACCTTTAATTATCACCTAAAACACTTAGAGGAAGTCTTCCAGAGGTTACTTGCAGCTAATCTCAAGCTTAAGCCACGCAAGTGCAACTTATTCAGGGAGCATCTTGAGTTCTTGGGGTTCATCATTAGCCAAGATGGACTCCGCCCTTTGCCTCTGAAGGTAGAAGCCATTGAGAAAATGCAGATCCTGGTCAATAAACGGGACGTGCAGGTCTTCCTGGGGTTGATTGGGTACTACTGCCGCTTCATCCCCAACTTTGCATCCCTGGGCGACCCCCTTTTTCAGCTTCTCTGAGCTGATAAGGAATTCTTCTGGAGCCCAGTGTGCCAATCTTCCTTCAATGCTCTCAAGGGAACACTGACTGCAGCCCCTGTAATGACCTACCCTGACTTTGCCAAGCTGTTTGTGGTTCATACAGATGCTAGCTTGACTGCAATTGGGGGTGTCCTCTCCCAACTGGACTCCAAAGAACTTGAACACCCTGTTGAATACTGCTCACGTACGCTTAATATTCACGTGAGAAACTACACTGTCACCAAATGAGAGTGTTTGGCTGTGATATAATCCTACCAAAAATTCAGAGTCTATCTCCATGGGGTACATTTCACAGTTGTAACAGACCATGCTCCTTGCAATGGCTGAAAACCCTCATGGACCCTGAAGAATGTCTGGTGCTTTGGGCCATTAAACTTCAGGCTTATGACTACAAGATTATTCATTGAGCCAGGGCAGCCCACCAGAATGCTGACTGTCTCTCCCGCCTTCCCACTGCTGCCTTAGTATCCCCCATGGCTGACATTCTCTATGACAAGCTTATGGAGGATCCTTCTTTGTGGGGGGAGGAGCCAGTAGAGATACAGAGGGCTCTCAAGAAGTTAGCTGCTGATACCAAGGTCTCTAAGGGACAACTCCTGAAGCTTTGTGGAGACTCTTGGCTACCTTACATACGCCCATCCCTCACATGGACTCAGTGGTGGCCGCTCACAAGACTACTGGCCATGGTGGCATACAGAAGACGTTAGCTCTGCTACAACAGCACTGCTTCTGGTAAGGAATGTACACTGATGTAGTAGATACACTAGCCAACTATCATGACTGCAACATTGAGAGGCCTAAGGTTGCCAAGTTTCAACACAGACTTGTACGCCCTGGGTTTGCCTTCCACACTGTAGCCATTGACGTAGTGGGCCCCCTGCCAGCTACCAACAGTTGCAACAAGTTCATCATTGTGGCAGTTGACCATCTGGCTAAATAGGTAGAGGCCAAGGCAATTCCCAACTAATCTGCACTCATGACAGCCATTTTTCTGGAGAACATCCTATACAAGCATGGTTGCCCCCAGATTCTGCTGACAGACAATGATACCAACTTCACCAGTTATATCATCCCCCACCTCAACTAACTGATGGGAATTTGTGGGACACTATCCACTCCTTACCACCCACAGGCAAATGGCATGGTAGAGCACACTAATAGGAGCCTGGTCCAGATACTCTGTAAGCTCAGTCACCAACATGAGACTGAATGGGATACCTTCCTGCCTGAGGCCACCTTTGAATATAACATTGGGTACCATTGGGCCACTGGCAAGCTACCCTTCCAACTGCTCTACAGCCAACAACCAGGTCTTCCCCCTTTACTATATTCCTTGGTAAAGCCCAGCCTGGCTGTGTCCCCAGAGGCGTACCTTAACAAGCTGGTTCAAACTCTTATTTGCTTGCAATCAGAGGCCTACACCGTAAACTTAAACCATAAGTTGTAGGACCTAGAACAAGCTGCATCCAAACGCTCCGCCCTACCCACTCATTTAGTAGGAAACTCAGTCTAATTCTTCAGAAATAGAGGGTACAGTTGTGAGTCAATACTTGCCTCCCTTTGGCAACGCCCAGTTCAAGTTATCCAGAAGACTGTCCCCAACTCCTACACCCTTAAGGAGCCCCATTCTGGTCAATTGATCACTAGAGTACACACTCAGTATATGTGTGCTGCTCCTAGTGACCAAGAGTAAGCCCCAATGAGGACAACAACCCGGAAAAACAAAAGCCTAATTAAAAAATTCCATGGGTTGTTGTCCTGTTGGCAATACTGTTGCACCAAAGTATGAGGAATAAGAATGAAAAAAAGGTTTTATTGGAGAAGACAAGATTCTTCCAGTACTGCACCAACTGTTCTACCACTTGAATGGCATCCAGGAAACACAACTGGTTACCTACATATCTGTAAAGCCAATGACCAAGGATTGGGCAACAAACCCACACCTAACAAGACACATGATTGACCCCAACACCATAGCCACTACCTAGAGACGCCAAGCCATTATGGACCCTGTTGTCTAATCCAGTGGAGGAAAATGTCGCAGATTGAATGGATTAGACATCAAGTTGTCCATCTAGGGTTCAAGCAACAGAACAATTGCACAATTGCTTTATTGTGTTCTGGGTTTACTAAGGATAAAGACGTTTAAAACGCCATTAAAATGGGTGTTTGAAGCAGCTTTCAAATGTGCACAAGACACAGGCTTTACTTCAAAGGTTAATAATATAACAACAAAGTTATTGCCACCTGCCTCCTTAAGGAAAGCTGCATGAAACTGGTTTTTCTCTTGCGCGGGACTTTCTGCTGTACCAATCCACTCACCTCCATTAGGAAGGTCATTCTTTCTGTGCCTCCCCTCCCCCTAGTAGAAATTCCCCTGCCTCACACTATATAAGTGCAATAATATTATAATAAACACTAGTTTTGTCTTTAAACCTTTATATTATTCTGTCCTTTTACAGGCTGCCACTATACCATCAATAGGTTAGTAATAAGAATTAGGTCTTTGACTAACTGTTTGTAGAAATTAGCAACCCTTTGCTGATAGCTTTACAACATAAGGTAAGTTTGCCTCCCTGGTAATTGACACTTTGTTGAGTACCAGGGAGTTGAGTGCCACATAAGCAACTCTGTTAGTATTTTTGGCTTAACTGATTTTAAGCTAATTTTTACTAGTAATTTTGGGGTTTGAAACCAAAAACTAATTTTTAAATTCACTCAAATTTGGCTCTGTTTAATAATTTGGTTAGCTAAAATACCAATTTAAGGGGCAATTTATAAGTAAATTTACTAAGTAAAAACAAAAAAACCTGTGTTTGACACTCTAAAATCAAAAGTGATCAGTTCAATACTTTTTGAGACAAATTTTAATTTTATTAATAAAATAAATACTGTAAATTCAGAACCTGAACGTAAAAATGCAGGATTGTCAAATCCTTGGTCCAAATTTTCAAATCACTTTTGCGGGCAACTCAGCTGAGTGAAAAATAAAATATTTAATAAAATCAACCATTTATTTTGATTTTTTTGGTTTATTTAAATTGGCAAATTTTGAATATCTTGAGCAGATAACTCAACTAACAAAAGACAAAACTCAGCAAACAAATGCGGGATTCTAATATACAATTTGAGATTTCCTGTATTTCAATTGAATCATGGACATCATGTAAAAATTAACAAATCTGAAATTGTGGGATTGTCAAATCCAAGAACCGAATTTCAAGTAATTATTGCGAGGAATTTGAAAGAAATAAAATCTATTGGTGTCTTAAAAAGGATGCTAAAGGATATAGGGTGGATTTGTGCTAATTCTTTTAGGAATCATAGGCATTCTCAAAAATCACCCTATTTCATTTTAGGACAGCTAAAATTTAGATGCTTGATTACAGTAGATTTCAGAAGACGCTAATAATAAAGTAGAATTATATATTACAATCTATCTTATCACATTGTCTTTCCTTTGATGTGTTGATAATGTGTTTGCAATTAATTGGACACACATTATGAACACATCAAAGGAAAGACAATGTGATAAGATAGATTGTAAAATATAATTCTACTTTATTATTAGCGTCTTCTGAAATCTACTGTAATCAAGTATTCTTAGTAGCAATACATGAATACATAGTTAGTAAACTAATGGTTTATCTTTCCCCCCTCTCCTTCCTTCCTCAAAAGAAATTTTGTTTAGCCCCTGGCTATGCCAGGGGCCAACAAACTTTTAAAAAATTTCAAGGAAGAAGGAGAGTAGCTCATAAATAATTATATGGGTTTATGGTCACTATTTTAGTGATTTAAAGTGCAGAATATTGCATCATTTCCAGTTTAGATAATTTTTCATTTCAATTAATTTCATTTCTTAACATGGGTGTTTAGATTAGATTTTTCATTTGATTTTATCCAGAGTGGAGCTTCTTGATTTGGGTTGATTTGTCCTAGTTACTTACTGTACATTTAATTTGGATTCCAGTTCCCTCAATTATTATTTGAGTTTACTAGTGGTATTCAAAAGCAATTTGAAATTTGGTTCTTGGATTTGACAATCCCGCAATTCCAAAAAAACAGTAAACTTAATGGAAATGGTTGATGGATTTGAACGCTTCAAATCTGATTCCAGTTAATTCATTTTGTCCATTGGAAATATGCAGTTCAACTTGAACTTTGCAAAGTGTCTATGAGTTCCTGCATTTTTAAAAATTCAAATATATACTCAAAAAATTCAATTTAATTAAAAAAAGGCTATCCCGCAAAAGTGATTCAAAATTTGGACCAATGATTTGACAACCCCGCATTTTTACGTTCAGGTTCTGAATTTACAGTATACGCTTATATTAAATTTATTATTTACTATTATATTTTTATTATTAGTGTCCATAGTTGTTGATTAGGCTCCCAAGCACCACTATACTGGATTTAGTGGTATAGTCATTAATCAAATGCCCCACTTGTTTTACATTATGTCATTTCTGGGTTTTTGGATTAAGTGGTGCCACATAAATTAAGCCCAATTTATTAAGAGATTTCATATGTAATTTATAAAAAACTGAAACTCAACTCCTTCTTTGTTTGACTCTTTCTACTTGCCACCTAATTGGTTTCTGATTTAACTAATTAAAGGCTTGGAATTAAGGCTAAATTAATAAGTGGCGCACTATGAACGCCACTCGACACTTTAACTTGGGGATTAGTACAGAGAGCTTCTTAACGTTTTAAACAACACTATGGTAAATAATTCACTACCAGCTCCTCCCAGCATAACTTAAACACTAATAAACACATTCCCATTCATTTACTTTTTTAACTTATGTTGTATTTTTTATTTTTGAGCATACAAAACTGCCTTGCTTTTGGGTTAACTTTCAAACCTGGTTTAAATTTAAGCAAGTTTTATATGTAAAAAACATAGTAAATTTGATTTCTATGCTCAACTCTGGCATACTTGACACTGAGAATTCAGCTTTTCACAGCTAATTGACAGTGCCAAACTCAACATTTTAATATGTTTTTAATTTTTAACTCCTAATAAAAAATTCCACATAATAATTTTTTTGCAATTATAATCTACTACTTTTTCTTTTATTTTCCATATAACTCTTATATACTTTTTTGATTTTTAATTATACTTTTACATTGATTTAGCTCTAAGATGTTATGCTGAACCTAAAATCTTTGATGCTTCATCATAAATTCACTTATTTTCCATGTTTTACTTTTATATCTATACTTTGAGTTTCTATTTTGCTTCTATTTACTTTTCTGTGTTTTTTCTTGCTAAATAAAATTTTCTTTGCATACTTTTTACTTAACTTTTGTTTTGCTTACCTCTTTCTGTTTCATATCTTCTCCATCATTTTATTTACAAAACCAAACTTTTTTAGACAAGATCAAACAAGAACAGCCAACAACCCAAGCGCCAAGCCTCTATGGGCTCCAAAGAAACTGCCTCCACTCCCAAGAGTGCCAAAAAGCCTGCAAAGGCAAAGTCTCCAACCCCATCCCCCACCCCATTTCCTTCTACTCCTCCCCCCTCCACTCCCATCTTCCCTTTCATCTTCACCTTCCCCTCACCACTTATTACCTAATAAATCTGACAATGATCTAACCAATAACTCCCATTAGAAGTCAGAGGCCGGCTCTGAGACCACTAAGGAGCATCACATTAAGAAAGTAAAGGCTATTAAGGAGCCCACCTTTTCTTCTGGTAAGAAAAAAGAGGCTTCCAAGCAGGCCTCAAAGAATCCTCCCCCCTCCCAATGGCTCTTCCCCTCCTTTCTCATTTGACCCCAAGATGAGCTGGAGGAGTACTCCAAGAAGTTTAAAGCTTCTGGTCATATGGCTTGGGATCCACTGACCATCCACAATATTTGAAATGTGGACATAGAGCTTAAAGTTCCCAAGCGCTTCCCCTGGTACTTTCTGATCATGTCCGTAAAGGGCGGCCCTGGTTATGTTGCCAACAATTATATATTTAATTGCAACAACCAAAAGCAGCAGACCAAAAGCAAGCACTTTGTCTACAAGGATAAGACTTGCAGGGCCCGGTTGAACACTGAGGGCTGGGAGCAAGTAACATTGGAGAAGGGGGAGCACACTTGTGAGCCCCCCAATTATCTAATCACTTGGATGTTAAAGTGGTACCTTGTGCAAGTAATACCCACATCCTCTCATCTTTGTGCATCAGATCTGGCCATCAAGGCCCTCCAACATCTCAAACCCAACAATCGCAAGTTGGTACCAACACAGGAGCAGTTGGTCAAATTCATCAGCAATAAGCGCATTGCTGCAAATCCCCCTCCCCTCAAGGCTTCTGACGTCTTCTCTGAGCTCACACTCACTCATGAGCTTAAGCAGCTTCCTAGTGGGGAGCGCTTCCTGCTTCATGATGACGGGCCTAGCAGCAAAGACTGTATAATTTGCTATGCCACTCAGCAAACCCTACTAGAATTAAAAAGGGCTTCAACCTGGATAGTTGATGGTACCTTTGCCACTTGCCCCAGATGTTCAAGCAGTCTGGGTGATCCTTGCCCAGATTGACATCTGGGTGATTCCACTTGTGTTCTTTCTTCTTCCTGGGGCCACCAAGGCCATCTATACCCGCACTTCTTGATCCTTTGCCAAGCACTTGCCCTCCTCTCTCCCGCCAAAAATGAAAAATCCAAGAAGACCCCCCCACACACAAACACCTGCCAACTCACCTGCCTCTGACAAGGACCAGGCCACCCTGGACTTGGAGGAAAAGGTGAGGCTAAAAGCTCTTGGGCCTCGTGTATGCATTATGGACTTTGAGCCTGCTCAGTTCAATGCATTTGAGCAGCTGTTTAGCAGGGAGGTGCAGGGGTGCCACTTTCACTTCCACCAAGCAGTTTCTTGTAACGTGCAGGCCCACACCAAACTTAGTAGGTTGAGCCAGAGGGACACTTTGGTCACCTGCAGATTTGTGCTAGCACAATTCAGTGCCTTGGATTTTTTAAAGCCAGAGCACACTGTGCAGGGGTTTAAGGTGCTTTTGAAGGATCTTTACATAGCAAAGCACCTGGAGCTCAAGCCTTTCCTTGAGTACTTTGAGCCCCAGTGGATTGGGAAGTTTTTCACGCAGAGGCAAGGCAAGGCCTGCACCAAGGCCAGTTGGAATGTTTACCAGGCGACAGTGAATGGTGAGCTCAAGACCACTTTGGCGCTAGAGGCTTATCACAAGCATCTTAAGGCTAACTTTGGGCTTCATCCAAAGTTCAATAATTTCTTCTCCCTCCTGCAGCATGAGCAAGAGAAAATGATCTCCAAGCTCTGAGATCTGGCCAACTGTGTCCCCCCATCAAGCCAACCACCCGCTGTACCCTCTTCATCAAGGCCATCCAGGGTGCGGCCAAGCGCAAGTACAAGGCCTCTGAGCTTAAGCAGCAGCTTGAGCTTATTGCCACTGTCCTCCTGGAAGGGGCTAAAATGAAAAAGGGAAAGAAGGATGAGGAATAAACTTTCTTGCTGCTCAGTTATATGATTTTTACTTTTAACTTATAGCTTTTTAACTTTAATTTTTACTTATTAGTTTTGATCATTTAATTTTTAGTTTTTAATTTAAAATTTTTAATTAAATTAGATAGAAGTTATTATTTTATTTATGCATGGTAAGTTTTAGATGAATATTTATAGTTGAAAGTAAGTGAAATATCTTAATTTTTGTTAATTTCCTAACATAACATATGATATTCACAGTTGTTCTTATATGAACCAAATCAAATAAATTTTAATATTTCTTCATATTTTGCATAACGTTTATTGTTGTAATTTTTTTATTTTTGAATAATTGGAATTTTTATTTTTTATGGTAATAAAAATATTTTTATAATGAAGAGTGTAAATTACAAAGTAAAATGAGAAATAATTGCTTTTTTCTCCTTATTTTTATTGATTAGGGTACTATTTTATTGCATTTTTGAGCTTTCTGGGGTCCCTTTAGTATACCATAGCTGTAAATCTCAAGTTTTTATATTAAAAGTTTTTATACATTAAGTTTCACTAATTAAAAAAGTGTTGATTTCCAGTTATTGATCAGGGCAAAAGCTGAATTCTCACTTTACTATAGTGTTGACTACCAGGGAGTCAAGTTTAAGGGAGTCAATCACCAGGGAGTTTAATTTACCACAGTTGCCTTTTGTTAGATATGTCAAGGAACAACTCATTGAGCGCCCCCTGTGTATTGTAAGATATGTTAGCAGGCAAGTCTGAAAACTCAGTTGCAACAGTTAATACACCAATTGGACTCTGGGTTTGAGGAAATTTGAGCTTGCACTCAAGCCACAAGGACAATCAAGCCAATATGGCTTGTCAGCTAGAAGACTTCACCCACCAGCTAAACAATTGCTTGGTCTACGTAATAGAGTCAACCCTGAAAAATTTCAGACTGGGACCCGCCTGGGCCCAGGACGTCACCTGCCATGCTATAGCCATTGAAAAATATGTGGTGGGTGCCAATGCAACCAAGAACAGTGTGAACAACTTTCTCACCAAACATGGCGCCTCCTTGGAGCAATAGGGTAGTCACCTGCGTGATCTGGATGAGAAGGTTGCTAACAATAAAGATAATATTGATGAGGTACAATGCCTTGCATGGCAAGAGAGTGAGGAGTTCAGCAACATTGCTAATGCCACCAAGGCCAAGGTTCTGACGCTTTGAGACAACTTCATCCAATATGACAACCATATCAAGGAAACCATTTGAGAAGAGGTCTCTCAGCTACGCCAGGAATTCTCATCTTAATTCACCAATGACTCAACCACTGAGGGTCATGACTTCTCAGAACTTAATCAAGTACAGCAACAAGTAGAGGATATCGCAGCCACAAATAACAAGATGTTCCAGGAAATGAAGCGGGTATGTGACAAGAGAGAACAGATTATTGCCTCCCTCAAGGCCAAGCTTGAGGAATTAGAAACTGAAGGGACATGACAAGCACTCTTCCTCCCAGAGTGCTGCCATAAAAGACTTTTGTGAAGGAATGGTCCATTGTGCCAGGCTGATTAAGCGCCTTTGTTCTTCTCTCTAAAATGCAGAGATAGAATTACAGACGCATGGGCCAAATTGGTGGATTCCAGATGCCACTGCACTGGCCAAGACTTGAGAGGACCTGGTCTTTCTGCCATGCCTTCTGTAGAAAGTGCCACGCTACAACCCACTTCCAGTTTGATATATGACAATAGGCTACCTCATTCTCTTCAGGCTGCCAAAGCCTTCAGCAAGTCTTTGCTGTTCCCTGTACGCCTGTTGAAACCCCACAAGCACCTAGGGAGATTGGCCCAGCCAGGAGCTCTTGCACCAATTTCTTTGACCAAAGCCACCACAAAGAGTCCCCCCTTGCTGTTGTCTTCAAGCTAAAACCCCTACACGTTTCAAGCCAATGAACTTGCCTAAGTTTGATCCTAAGGGCAATGTACACACCTTTATCCGTCTTTTTGAGATGTCTATGTATGAGACCAGCAACCAAGACAAGGCGGCCACACTACTCAATCAATTAGATGCAGCTAGTACTGATCTAATCATCCCGCACATGCCAAAGCACAATTGGTTGTATGCAGCGGCAAAAAATGTGCTGCTATACAAATTTGTTAGTATTGCCCAAGTTACCAAAAGAAAGAATGAGTTCTTGATGATCAGCTTCAGAAAAGACGAGACAATTGCTGACTTTGCTGACTTTGCTGACTGTTTCTATCTTGAGGAGCAGATCCTCACTGGCTCAGGGTCACTGACTGTGCATGATGCCCATATAGTTTTATGTGCTGCAGTAAAGCCCTACAAAGCCTTGTATCAAACTCTCATGCCAGCTTTCCAGGACAACTGTACCCTAGACAGCATGGTACATTACTTACGCCAGTGTGGTGACACCTTTGGACCTCCCAACGCTGGATCAAAGCCCTGCCCAGTCTACAACTATCCAGGACGCTAAGAGGCTCCCACTAACAACAACAATTCCCCTCCAAAACCTAATATCACCAAAGTAATCTGTCACTGCTGCAACTGGAAGGACTATTAAGCCTCTAGTTGCAACTCAAAGACAGGTATCCATGTGCTACCCCCCTTGAAACCTGAAGTACAGGGAAAAGTCAGCGTGGAGTAGAGGAGGAGCTCTCAAAAACCACACAATCCACAAACATTCCACTTGACCTACTCTTTACGCCTGATACCAAGTTCTTGGGGAATGCGCTTCATCAGGTTCTTGTCAACAATGTGCATTTGGTGCAAAACTGCTCCAAGGTTCAGGCCTCTCAAGAGGCCACTAAGGAAGTGTTCAAGCCTTATGCTTGCCATTTAGTAGACAACGCTCCTGATACAGAACCCCAATGCTCAGGTGATGCCACCCTCCTTAGGGGTGTTAATGTGGCCATCCCCATGAAGACAATTAAGGATCATCATCCAGAAATATGTGATAGTATTGTAAAACTCCTCTCCACTGCCAACAATTTAGACATTCACTTAGTAAACAATATTGGTTCTTCTTATTCTGAGTGCATTATGCTGATATTTTTGTGAATAAACTCAAGGTGCAAGCTATTTTTGACACTGGGGCCCCTATAAATATAGTGTCCTCCAAGTTAGTGTGGCAAATGCGGCTTGCTCCAGATATTGATCACAAGAATCAGTATGGTACAGCTGGACTAGACTGTACCACCGCCCAAGGAGCGTACAGCGCATTCCCTTTATGCTTTGGCTTGCTGGAGGTCTCTACCCCAGCTATAGTGCTACCCAGTGAAAATTACAATATCCTGATTGAAACCTTGTTCATGCAACAGTATGGAGTAAAGACTGACCTCAAGAATGATGTTCTCAAAATCTTGGGGCAGGCAATCCCTCTGTATTACAACCTATCAAACCCAGAGATGGGCAGCCAAACCACTCCCTAAGTTAACCTCTCATATTGCAACGGCATTGTCCCAGTCAAGTATCATAAATTTGGTTATTGGGTTAAACATCTTCCCACCCAAGTTGAGGAATAAAATTTTATTTCATTGCGTGCCAACTCTTCTTACACTATCCTGTCTGGCCATCAGGTGCTAATGGATATTGGATTAGATTTAAAAATCTCTCAAGGGCTTTACAGGGAGATAGAAACCCCCTGGAATTGCTCTAGGCTAGAACCCCTGGTTGTGCCTGGCATTGTGCTCCCTAATCATTGGCCCATAAAGTTATTGCTTGCCAACCTCAATCACTCTCCTGTTGATTTAAAACACAATCAAGAAGTGATGTACCTGCATCTATTACCAATAGAAGAGGTGACAGAGATACACAATTTTGGAACCCTGGATGAGTTCAGCCTCCCTTCAGAAGAATTAATACCGCCTGCTGTATGCACAATCATTCCACAGGAGCAACTACAAGGACTCACTGTTGCTCAAAAGGATGCAGCTCTTGCCCTGTTTGAGAAATACAAGGAGATATTTGGCAAGGATGACTTTGACCTGGGGTGTGCACACAACACACTCCATCACATCAACACAGCAAGGAATGCCCTATAAGTCTTTGTCCCATACAACGTCTTGTGCTTCTGACGCCGTGGTAGATAAAGAAATCAAGAAGCTGGTCTAACTAAGTCTATTTGTTCCATCCAAGAGCCTGTGGTTGTCCCCAGTACTCATAGTCAAGAAGAAAGATGGGATCAACCGTGTTGTCATTGACTACTGCAAGCTTAATAACATCACTAAGAAGGACTCCTATCCTCTTCTGTGTATTGACAATGCGCTTGACCGCCTGGGAGGAGCTAAGTTCTTCTCTGCAATGGATCTAATATCTGGATATTAGCGGATTGAATTGCCTCCTGAGGAGAAAGAGAAATGTGCCATCATCACCAGTCAAGGCCTCTTCCAACCTACCCAAATGCCACAAGGACTGTGCAATGCACCTGCCACATTACAATGTTCCATGGACAACATGCTCCATGACCTCAAGCTGAGCTGTATTGTAGTCTATCTGGACAACATCAATGTTTTTTCACAAACATTCTCTGATCATCTTCAACACCTTGAGGAGGTTTTCTGATGCCTAGCAGACGCAACCCTTAAGGTCAACCCCAGGGAGTGTGACTTCTTTAAGGATCAGCTCAAATAACTTAGTTTTGTGGTTGACGCCAAAGTATTATGGCCTCAGCCAGCCAAAGTTGAGGCCATAGAGAAAATTAAGGTGCCGTCCAAAAAACAAGATGTCCAAGTGTTCCTGGGCTTGATTAGCTATTATTGGTGCTTTGTCAAAGACTTCTCAAGGAAGGGGGAGGCCCTCTTCCATTTGTTGAAGAGTGATGTGCAATTCAACTGGACCCCAGCCTGTCAACAAGCCTTTGATACCCTACACTTGAGCCTCATGAAAAAACCAATCCTGCAATACCCAGACTTCAGCCGCAAATTCACTGTTCAAACAGATGCCTCACTGACTGCTGTGGGCAGTGTGCTTTCCCAGGTGGACTCCAATGGCAAAGAGCACCCTGTAGTCTACTGCAGCAGAACCCTGAACGTCCATGAGCATAACTATACCGTGACTGAACAGGAGTGCCTGGCAGTGGTATACACATACAAAAAGTTTTGAGTATACTTACATGGTGTTCACTTCAAGTTAATTATATATCACACATCCTTACGCTGACTTCAGAACTTGAAAGAACCTGAAGGACGTCTATCCCAATGGGCGCTAAAGCTACAGGCCTACAACTTTGAAATATCACACAGAGCAGGCGCCAAACATCAGAACGCGGATGGACTGTCTTGGCTACCGACGGTCACCCACCTGGCTGATGTCTCTGACCTGCTTTATGATTAAATGTTGGCAGGCAACTACCAAGATGAGCCTGTAGAAGTCCAGTGCACCCTGATAGGCTGCTGGAAAACACTGAAATCAAGAATGGGTTTATATTGAAACACCTTAGAAGGAATAAGAATAATGTCCAGACCATCAGAAAAGGCTGATCTAATAGTTTTTTCCCATAAGGCAATAGGGCATGGTGCCTTCCAAAAGACACTTGAACAACTAAAAACCACATACTTTTGGGAATCCATGGCCTTTGAGGTACAAGAAACACTGAGCTTCTGTAAAGAATGCCAAGGGGGAAACCCGTTCAAAAAGTCAACAACCTACCACTTAGCTTGGCCTAACTTTGCTTGACACACTGTCTCAATTGATGTTGTAGGACCCAGTAGGACACGCCATTTCAAAAACCGCATCTCAAAAAACACCATCTCAAATTTAATTTGAGATGGTGTTTTTTGTGTTAGTGATTTTGAATCACAAAAAAAATAAAATAAACAATAAAATAGTTAAAATTTACATATATCTTTATAATGTGGCATTTTTTATGCCATCTTGATTCTGTCACTTTGACTTAGATTAATTAAATCTTTTTTGCTAACTTTATTTACATATGAAATCACTTAGTGTGGGGCATGTTTACACTATCTCAACTTTAAGTCATTTTGAATCACACCATTTATCTTAAACTAAAATATGCTGATACCTGAACATAAATAAAGCCTGTGGTATAGTGCCAGAAGATGTTCCTATAGTATTAATCTAAGACACTTATACTAAGAACAACCTAAATAGATGCCACTATGATAGTCCTTCTAGTGATTGTCATTGCTTGGTAAAAAACAGTTTTGTTATATATATTTTATAACTTTGTTTTACATGGATACATTGATAAGGGTTCTTCTAATAAAATATTTTAATAGTGATTTTAATATGGAAGGGGGTGATTACGCCATTTTAATTTATGTCACTTCAAATTCCACCAAGTTTCATATCACCCAATTGATTTGATGTGCACAATGAATAGAAGAAATTGAGTGAAATTACATATGACGCCAGGCTACACTATATCAATTGCTCTACTGCAATTCTTGCTTTCCACTTTTCAAAAGTACATATTCACGTCAATTATCATAGTATTAAAAATGTAAGAAAACATATGAAAATTTGCAAATATATATTTTTGATCTCCTCTAAACAGCTGGGTACTTTTAACCCTAGTTGTATAAGCTAGTTTTTGAAAAAATCAAGTGTTACTATTTGGCCCAGTTGAGGTAGCTCTACCGTAAATTTGTTAATTTAATATAAGAAATGGTCAAAAACACTATGTTTTTGAGCTACAGCACCTCAATTATGTCATTTCAAAAACGCCATTTCAACTGCAAGTTTTCAGTCAAAACTCAAAGTTTTGTATACTTGTGTTACTAATAAAATAATTGGTTTACAAAATAAAAACATTGAAATTTTGATAGTAAATATTTTTAGATCTCCTCTACAATTCTATATAAAAAATTACTACTTTAATATTAAAATTATTCTCATTTTTCTCTTCATAAAAAACCTTAAATTGCTCATATTTTGATGCTAATTTGCTTTTAGATGCCTCCCAAGTCCAACCCAAAAGCTGCGTCCAAGTCCATCAAGTTCAAGACCACTCCTCCCAAGGCCAAGAAGGCCAAAACTACCCCTAAAAAGCAGCCTGCTAAGGGTAAAGCTCCTCCCAAGACACCTACGCCCTCACCAGAGCCTGAGGAAACAAGCCCAACCCCTCCTCACTCTCCTTTTGTTTACTCCCCTTCTGATCCACAAGAGAAGTTATTATTCTTCAATTGCCATTCTGACCCCACTTCAGAGCCTGAGGATGAAGAGGAGCGGGAGCCTGGTGCTCCTGCAAATGAGCCAATTGAGCTCTTGGATCTTAACTCAATCCGCAATGTATGCAACCAAAATGACACCTTTTCTGTGCCAACAATGTACCCTATTAGCTATCCAATGATGACTAAGAAAGGGGGTGCCAGCTTTGTCTACAAGGGCTACAGCTTTAGCTGCAACAACAAGAAGAAATCCATCTGTCAACATCACTTCAAATGCAATAAGTTGGCTGTCCAGATAGACTTACCATCTATGGGTTCACTCAGTTTAAGGCCCTGACTATTGGGCATGACTGTGTCAAGCTATTTGACCCACTCTATCAACTGATCTGCTGGTTTCTTTGCCAGGTGATCCCAACCACAAAGGATAAAACTGCAACTGATGTTGTAAAAAATGCACTCCTTAATCTAAATGATACCCAACTAGTAACTGTTGGTGGCGCCTCAAAACTACAGATATATCTCACTGATCAGAGATATGCTCTGTGCACTGAAGGCGTCAGTGCTACATCCATTGACCAATTGATCCTTAATGAGGAAAAAATCATCCTGCCATGAAGAGAGATTCCTTCTTCACAATGATGGTCAACATGCCCCAGAGTGGATCATCTGCTTTGCAACAAGCCAGGATCTTTGCAACCTTTTAAAATGCAAGACCTGGCTTGCAGATGGATCATTCTCAACCTGCCCAAAGCTCTTTAGCCAGCTTTGGAATATCCATGGGCAGGTTAGTAATCTTGTTCTTCCCCTGGTCTTCTTTTTTCTTCCCAACAAGAAGCAGGAATTATATGTCCAGGCACTCACAATTTTAAAGGTCAAACTTGATAAAATCCTCCCAATTGTCAAAGAGGAGTCCAACAAGACTAGAGGCTGCAAGAAGAAATCTATCTCCCAAGAAGAAAACGCTCCCACCCCAATCAAGAAAAATCCCAAAAGCCTTCCCTACCATTAATATCTGGCAGTGGATTTTGAACAGGCTCAGGCAAATGCCTTTATTGAGTCTTTAAGAGCTCCCCTCAGGGATTCTACTTCCACTTCTGACAGGCACTCTGCTGCTGCCTCCAAAAGTGCTCTGAACTTTATTAGCTGGTCTACACTGAAGGCACCAAAGAAGAAAAGGTCGTTTTTAATTGCTTTGCTGCCCTTACCCTTGTGCAAAAGGAGTAGACCAATGCCTTTTATGATTCCCTCCTCTGCCATTATTACATTATTGCCAACCAGGCAGCCTTTGCTCCATTCATAGAGTATTTTGAAACTCAATGATTTGGAGTGTTTCAGAGAGCATGCTGCATTAGAAAAGGCAATGACTCAATCACCTGGAACTGTTTCAAGCAGGTCAAAGACGGCCTCATCAAGACCACCTCTTCCCTTGAAGGGTGGCATAGCCAGTTTGCTACAAGGGTTAGGGCTCATAAGCCCAAATTTAATAAGATCATGGTCCATTTAAAACCCCAGCAGGCCATCTCTGCCCGCCTCTTTAAGACTGATATAAAGACCAAAGGCAACCCCCCAAGAAGACCAAAGCAGTGAAAAAGACAATGAAATCAGCAAGATGGTCCTTGCCTACTATCCCAAGGATAGCAAGCTTGAGCATCTCCAAGCTATCTCAGTTGCTCTTTCTACCAATGTTTGAGACATTTTCTAATAAACTCTTCTTTATCTTCTCTCTTATTTCCTTTGATTTTACCATTCTTTGACTTTTTTTGGTATTTTGTACAATTCTATGTTTATTTTAAAGTATAGTTTATATTTAAAATAGATGAAAATAGTTGTTTCTGGGATTATTTTAACTTTTGGGCTTTACGCAACTATGTTGCTACTAATTGACCCCATTTTTTATTGCAAATTTGGAATCCTGAGGCTTTTTGAGCCTAGAAATATTTTTTGAAGTTTATTTGCTGAGAATTTTTAGGTTTATTTTTGGAGTTCAAAAAATCTAAAATTTTAAACCTGTTTTTCCTTAGTCAAAATGCTTTAAATAAAAATAGTGTTTTTACTATAAAATCAAAATAGCTAAAAATTGAGATGGTGTATTTCAAGATGGCGTTTTTTGAGATGCCGCTTTCAAAATGCCATGCCCTACCTACAACCCTTGCTATTCAGCAACTATTGCACCAAGTACATCATTGTTGTAATAGACCACTTGACCAAATGGATGGATGCAAAGGCAATGCGCAACTTAGGTGCTAACACTACTGCAAAATTCCTACTTGAACAGATCATATTACTTCAATGGTGCCCCAAGTTATCCTCACCAACAACTGCACCAAATTTACTTACCGCGTGGTGACCAAGCTCAATGAACTTATGGGAATTTGAGGAGTATTTTTAACACCCTACCACCCTGAGTCAAATGGAATGGTAGAGAGAGTTAATAGGACCTTAGTAGGCATCTTGAGGAAATTGGCTGCTAGCCGTCCCGCTGAGTGGAACATGTTCCTGTTGCCAGCTATCTTTGCCTACAATATTACCATCTACTCCTCCACAGGGAAATCATTTCAACTCTTACATGGCAGGCACCCCGCGCTACCCCCATTCTATACTCCTGTGTTGGGAAGAAGACACCCAATTGCCCCATGCGTACCAGCAAAGGCTGGCCCACACATTGATTCAATTGCAGTCAGAAGCCTATTCCAATGCATTGGCCAAGAAGATAAGGAGCCAGGAAAAAGATAACGTCTGACAGGCCCCTCTCCAAGAGTTCCAAGTAGGTGACTGGGTGCTCTTCATAGACACACATGGATTTGGCAGAGCGCACAAACTGGCTACCCTATGGATAGGCCCATTCAAAATCATTTCTTGGAAGTCCACAGACGCTTATACTATTAAAGAGATTAATGATGGACAGATGGTCAACCGTGTACACACAAAGTTCCTGATGAAGTTTGTAAAGAATCACTCTTCCAAAGAATAAAAGGGATACCGCTGCAAATAGTTAATCATATAAAGGAGTGAACAGAAGGACCAAAACAAGAACCAAAATAAAAGTAAAGCTATAAACAAAAAATGAAGAAACAAGGCTTTATTGGCTAGCTATTCAGAAGGAGCATTGCCTGCAGGTGTGATGGGGATAGAACAACAGTTTAGGGCAGAGCAAGAACGTTTCAATGCAGAGAGAGGTACAAGAAGAGCTACCAGCTTGTACTTGTTGTTGTTCATTTGGTTGCAAACAAAAGCAAGGACCACCAACATTGGATACCAAGCCAATTGGGAATTGCAGGACATACCAGTCTAACCGCACAGGGGCAAGCAAAGATCCCCTCACTAACTAGACGCCCCCATTTGCCACAAGCAGAGAAGGAAGAGCCTATAGTAAGGCAATCACAAAGTACATCCTCCATGTAGGAGTAGCATGCTGGCAAGGATACTTTGACTGGTAGGCTAGCCCACAGAAGTGTTCAAGGCAACGCCCTGCAAAACCCACAGCGCCAGAAGAACACACCTCAGGAAAAGACCACATTAAGTGGACAACAGACACAGCCAAGGGAAGGTACAAATGCAGGTTGTTATCCTTCACTGCTTTCACAAATAAACGCAAGGCCAAGGAGAAACAACAGGGCACATTAGCTTGAAGGTTCAGCCCAAGAATGCAGGGAAGCTCAGGATTGGCAGACTGTTCCAATTCCCAGATGTGAGCAACCTCACAAACATATTGATTGCACTAGGTGGTGGTTTAGATGTACTGCAAAGAAAAGCCACTGGTGTCTCTGGCTGTGACGTGCAGACAGAGGTTGCCCTCCCCAATTAGTTGCTCCATGTTGTAACTACTGTGGTAACAAGCTCCCAAGCAGATTGGCATCACAGTATTGTCTTTGGCAAAGAACGCATGGGCATACATGTATAGTGTCTCTTGGTGGTGGCTTATCCCAAATCAATTGAGGATAGCAGGGTAGGCAGAGGGCAGCTCTTTGGAGTTGCAACAAGCGTGAAGTAACACAGAGGGTGTTGCAAGCGGGGAGGAAGCAGTTTTGAGGACAATATCATTGAACCAATCTTGTAGATCCTTGAAGCCAAGCCAAGGAAGGGTAACAGCGCCAATGTTGACACTAAAAATGTTGACAGTGGCCATGTTGACACTTTTAATGTCAACACTATAGTAAAGTGACGACCTGGTTTTACTTAATGTCGTCTCCTGGATGTCAACACTTTTTTAAGTAACAAAACACTTTACCCTGAACATTTTTGATATAAAATATATTTTTAACTACTTTATTATACTAAAGTGACCCCAGAGAGTTCAAAAATGGAATAAAAAATTACTATAAGTAATATTAATAAAGAGATATAAGCAAATATTTTTCAGTTTACTATGTAAATTACACTCTTTATTATAAAATAATTTTTTATTCCCATATAAATTAAAATTCCAATGAACCAAAAATAAATATTTTTTATATATTATAATAAATACAAAATATAAGAAAATTATATGTTTAATTTAGTATTCTTTATATAAGCATAACTGAAATAATCTCATACTTTAAAGATAAATTAACAAAATATAAGTAATTTCTTACTAAAACACATTGAAACTGTATCTTAAACTTACCATTTATACCTAAAAAGATTAGTAATATACAATGAAATCAAAAAATTAAAAGTTTAAAAGTAAAAAGAATATAGGCAAAGCAAAGCAAGGTTTATTAAGCTTATTAAAGCCACCAGCAAGAGCAGTTGCAACATCTTTGAGGTACTTCTTGATTTCAGCCACCTTATATTTTTTCTTGACCACCTTCTGGACGTCCTCCTGGTAGTCCTGCTCCTTGGACTTTCTCTTCTTTGGGGCCACCCGGTTGGCCAGGTTGCAAAACTTGGAGACAGTCCGGGCCTGCTCCTCCTGCAACTTAGAAAAGAGCTTATTGTACTTGGGGTTGGCCCCAAACTTTGCCTTAAGGTGTTTATGCCAAACCTCAAGGCTATAAGTTGTCTTCATCTCCCCCTTAATACAGGCGCCCTGGCAGTTCCAAGGGGCAGTGGTCCTGCTCTTTCCTCTCTGGGCAGTCACCTTCTTGCCCACCCATTGCTTTTCAAAGTACTCAAGGTAATCCTTGAAGATGGTGGAGTGCTTCTTGAGATAAGCATCCTCCAGGAGGGCCTCAAAGCCAACCCCAGTATGCTACTGGCGTACAAAAGCCAAGGCAGCAAACTGGGTCATGACAAAGTGGCACTTCCCCTTACCATTGTTGAGATACTTCTCAAACAGGTCCTTCTCGCTCTTGAGATTTTTTATGAGGGCCTGCCTGAAATGGAAGAAGCAGCCCTGCACTTCTCCATTAAAGGTGGCCTCAAAGGCTCTGAACTGAGCAAGCTCAAAGTCCATAATAATAACCTTTGGCCCAAGTGAGTGCACATAAGCTAGCTGCTCAGCAGCCTGGGCAGACTCATCCTTCTCAGAAGAGGAAGGGTTTGCTCTGGTGGCGTGGGTAGGAGGGGGGAGCTGGTTGATTGGAAGGGAGCACAAAGCATCCTGGACAATCTTAAAGGCTCTGGCGTAGACCTCTGTCTTGGCACCAGGCAGGAGAAAAAAACAAGGGGGATAACTTGGTCACCAAATTGTCCATGCAGGACCCAAAGCTGCTTGAATAGTGTGGGGCAGGTAGCAAATGTGCCGTCGCACAGCCAGGTGGTAGCAGTGTTGAGCTGCTCTAGGTTTTGTGTTGTGGCGTAGGCTACAATCCTATCCTCCACTTCCTGCCCATTGTCATGGAGCAGGAACATCTCACCATTCTCCGTCTTCTTGATGGGCATCTATGAGGACCAGATCTTTGATTGTAGTTGTGCTCTTGACCAGGGGGTTTGAGGCTTGACGCCTATCACTAACAAATTTTACCAACTGGCTATGGGTTGCACCCTCTTGAGGTTGGCAGGGGAGAGGTGCTTACAGGCAAGCACAGCCAGCTGGGTGGGGGAAAGATCTTTGGAGGTGGGCATCACCTGGACAATATACCACTTGAGGAGGCAGGCAATGGTGGTATTGGGCATTGTGCAAGTATGCTTGCCCTTGATGGTTTGGACTAAGTCCCAGCGCTCAGTGTTGAGCCGCACTGGGCAGGAGCAGTCCTCACAGGTGTAATGGCGGCTCTTAAAGCCCCGGTTGGCATTGTTGCACAAAAAATATACCCATTGGCCACCATGGCTGGCCCACCCTTTACGCTCATGATAGGAAAATACTTAGGTAAGGAAGAGGAAACCTTGAATTTGCCGTTGATGTTGCAAATGTTGTGAGCCACCAGAGGGTCCCAGGGGCCAGCAGGAGCATGGCAAAATCCAGGAAAGTAATTGGGGCGGGGCTTTGAATCATCCCTAGATGAGCTTGATGGGGGGAGTTTGGTGGTGGAGGGAAGCAGAAGAAGTCTTGTCTTGGTGCTCCTCATGTGTGGGAGACTTATTTTTGGGTGGGGACTTCTTGGCTGAGCACTTCTTCTTGGTTGGCTCTTTGTCAGAAGCAGAGTTATAAAAACTGTGGTCAGTAAGGGACCCATCAGTTTCCTCTCCCCCAGTGGAGTGAGCGGGGCTCTTCTCAGGGGAGGGCTTGGGGGATGCCTTCTTTGACAAGACAGGCTTTTTCTTTGGAGTCTTAGGGGCCTTGGAGAGACGCTTGGTACCCTTTGGTTGTTTTTATGTGTTCTTGTCCTAAATTAATAAGTAAAAGGGTTTAAAATAAAGCAAAGTATGTAAAAACAAACAAAACAACTTGAAAAGTATAATATATAAAAAGTAAATCTTAGAAGGCTTTTGAAGGCATTTAAAAGTTTAAAAAATTATTTGTATAGTTTTTATTTTATTAAAGTTATAAATAAAAAATTAAAAGTTAAGAGAAATATGTAAAAGTAGTAGCTTTTAATATAATTTTATTTAAAAAAAATAGAAAATATGAAAGAGAAAAGTTAAAAATACAACATATCAAAAAATGAAAAGTTTTTATCATGTAAAACATAAAGTTTTATATATGAGAACTAAAAAGCGTTGACATTATGAGTGACAATTAGTAAAAAAAGCTGAATTCTCACTGTCAATTAGAAAAATTGTAGACATTATTTTTGACGACATTCTCACCGTCAACATTATTTTGAAAATTTACTATGAAAAAACATAGTACTCTTAATTAAATTTACGCGGGCTAGTAAAAATTAACTGTTTTCTGTGTATTTTGGTTCACATATAAAAATTAAAAAAAACATATAAAAATAATTTAAAAAAGTATCAAGGTTAAGTATTTCTTTATTAAAAACAATATTTGGGTAATGGTAATGTGTTATTTTACCATTGTGCTTATAGGAAGTTGTTAAGAAGTTGTTAACCAGTATGAAAAGGTAAAGTGTCAACACTGTCACTTATGACATTCTTTATAAGAGGTGGCATAATAATTTAGGCTTAATTGTGCCGCTCTAATTTGCTTAAATCCACCCTGGCAGATGATCACAAGCAAATAAACAATATTCCTGAGTGCCAACATTAATTTTAATAATAAATTTTATAGTAACTTACATAGTAACTCATGCTTAAATTATTGGATCACCGTTAGCCACCAATCCACTTAATATATTAAAGCTGTAATAAGTGCCACATATATATTTATAACATGAACCTTTTAACAATCAACTGTATGTGCACTGTCTGTTTCTATATAATAATTCAATAAAAAATATTTTTAAATGCACACTTAATTTTTTATTGTAGATGTTTCAGTTTTGCTATTAAAAATATGTTTGGCTTAAAAAGTGTTGACATTGACACTTTTATGTCGTGAAAACAAATAAAAAATAAACTAATTTTATTAGTAAAAGTAAAGGGAAATTCTGGTTAAATCAAGTTTTTAATTAAGCTTAATATTAAATTGTGTCAAGATGGCCACAATTTTGTCGTGTTTTCTGGGTTTGCACCCCTGAACGCTTTAAAAAAATAATTAAGCTAGCGCAACTAGAAAAAAACATAGGAGATTAAGAGTTTTGAGTCAACAGTGGCTATGTTGACAAAGTTTCAACATGGTCACTGTCAACATTTTTAGTGTCAACATGGGTGCTGTTGCCCAAGGAAGTTGGATTAGGGGCGCCTCAGTCTCTGCAAAAATAGAGTCAACCTCCTCTCCCCCTTCAACATGCTAGACAGTGCCACACTCTGACCCTGCCACTATGGTGTCACAGTCCTGGGACTGTAGCTGACAACTGTTAGCAGAAAGTAGCTGATTCAGGAAAAGGACCCAAGAAGAGCGTAGCATGCACATAAACACTTTACAATCTTTGTTGGTCATACCAGCCATAAGGCCCTGGTAGACTTGATGCAAGAAAGTTTGGCTACTATTGCAGGCGCTCATGTGGAAAAGAATGAAGAGTAGCCCAGGTCAGTTGGGAGATATGTGAAGAATTGTTGACAGGGATTGTGGAAAGCTTAATTCATTAGGTGGCCATTGACAATCAACCAGGGCCAATCAATTACCCTTTTAGAAATGAGTGTCAACATATCATATAATTAAATGCATGATTGGTGGACCATGACGTTGTTGCCAAGGATTAATTGCACCACACCACTGCCACCCTCGATAATAAGCGCCACGTGCCAGCATCAATTATTCTTAGCACCAGAACACCGCTCTAGTTTACATCAAGCGCCGGGGCGCCAGCACAATTATTTGCAAGCGCCAGACCACCACAATAATTTACATCAGAGCGCCAGGGCGCCAACACAACTATTTGCAAGCTCCACAATAATTTACATCAAAGCGCCAGCTTTGAGAGGAAATAACACCAAGGCGCCAGGGTTGACTTGAATGGTCTATTTGACTCCTTGTTATAACTATATATGTAAGTTATTGTATATCTTAAAAAGGACTACTGATTAATGTGCTAGCAGAGGGTGTCTTTGTGCTAGGCATTGCGGGATTGTGCCCTAAAATAGAAGGTTGTCCCTTTTTCTGCCAACCCAACCAAGACCCCACAGTGCTCTGAAATGTCCTAGAAGACATTGCCAGTGACTGATGATAAATAATATGATAATACCCCTATATAAGGCATTGGTAGTAAACGCCAAGGGGATAGTTTTTTACCTACTTGTATAGGACCCAATAAAGATAATCATTACAATTCATGTTGCTCAATGTCTTCTGAATCTTCACATTCAAAGGCATATAGTGAGTATGTACCCCTGCCTTTTAATTCTTCTGTTGAATCTGCCAGTGTACGCCTATTTTCAACAAGTGGTGCTCACTAAAGGGGCACCACACACTCTGACCAACTCTTGTCCTCTGAGTCTGATGCACCTCCCTCCATCCCCAACAAACTAACTGGATTTGGGGAGTGTTACTTGGTAATGAAAACCAGCAACGTTGAGAGAGACCAGCTTTTCCAACAACAAGAGGATGTAATCAATGTAAAAGACTTACCCGTACTTTCTTTCTGCCACTACACAGAGGTTCCTGTGGTACTGCTTGCACGTCTCACCCAGGTCAATTGCCAAGACCTGGCATTGGTGGCCTCTGGGCTCTTCCTGGGATATCAACTCATCCAGGAACCTACAGACATCCAGCTGTCTTTCTTTCATCAACACCCCAAAGCTCAACACCTAATGGCTATATTTTGCAGTTACCTGGCTACCAATGAAGGAGACCTCAAACAATTTCCCACCTTCAAGGAAGCAACTGACTACCTGCAAAGATTTTTTCACCCTGCGCTATACCAGCTACTGGGAGTTCAAGCCCAACACCACCTGGAGCTTTGAGACTTGGTTACGTATAAAGAGCCCCAGTACCAGGATTGGTTATGTTACAACTTAACCAATGAGAGTTCAGTATTTGAATTGGGAAAGACAAAAGTCTAATAGAAAGAACAATAATTAATAGAATAAGTTGTTGCTTATTATAGAATATTGTGAATAATATACTATATGGAGAAAGCCACAAGGGGGTGACATAGCAGAAAGTTCCATGTAAGGTTTGAATCCAAGTGTCGTAACTGTGCTGTTTTAGCAGAGTTACAAGGGGAAAATATTTAGAGGATAGATAATAATCTTTATTGTGAGATAGTGATTATATAGCTATTGTGAATCAATGGATAGTAGGAACATGATTGGTGATCACACAGCTGGATGGAAGAGGGGGTGGCTTGATCCTGTTAATGAGTCAAGCGCCAAATCAAGGTATCCACTGTGAGGGATCATCATTTGTTCATGTTGATTGATTTGGTAATTCAAGTTGACTTTTGAGTCTGGCTTTGAGTGACCGGGTAATCAGATTGCGGGTCACAAACCTGCTTGGTTGGAACCTTGCTGGTGGGTTGAGCCTGCGGTTTTGATACCCCCTGGCTGAAAGTTGGCCTCCTCAGGAGGCAGGTTGTTGGGGAGGTTGTCAGGAGCCCGGGCGCCATATTGAACCAGTTGTTGTTTATGGGGGCAGGGCAGTTTCCCATTGTTTCTGCCTTGCTTTGCAAGGTTGTAGGCGGTTGTGGTGTAACGTCTTGTCTTGCTTGCGTTTCCTGAGCCCTTGCACAAGGTAAGTGTTATTGTTGTTTACCTTTAAGATTATTGCTGGCCCTACTTTTTGGGTTGTAGTTTGTTTTGTCAACATTCATGACCCAGACTTTGTCCCTGACTTCATGTCTCTGGCAGATGGGTACAAAGGTTTTCTGTAAGCGTTCCTTTTCTTTGGCTGCTTGTTTGCTGTTGGCCTCTATTACTTGAGGATCAGAGCAAGGGGGGACTTGACTTGGAATTTACAGTTTGGGTCCTGTCAATGCTTGAATGATATTAGGCTGTGTGCCGTATACCAGTTCAAACAGGCTTTTCCCTGTGGATCTGTTCACTTGGGTTTGGCACACAAGTAATGCAGTTGGTAGCTGCTTATACCAGTCTTCAGGTCTCCTGGCAGTGAGTTTGGCTAAGGCTTGCACGAGGCTACCATTAAGCTGCTCTACACGTCCATTGGCCTGTGGATGGTATGGTGTTATGACGGTGTGTTTGACCCCGTTTTTGGCAAGGTACATGTTGGTGTTTTTGGAGCTCAATTCTTTGCCCCCATTGGTTATCAGGAGTTCTGGCTTTCCAAACTTACTGATTATTTCTTTGCCAATGAATTGTTGGACATTGTTACCGGTGTGTGATTTCACCGCTTGGGCTACTGGCCACCTTGTTGCAAAATTGATGGCTATAATGATGTATTTTTTGTTGTTGTGCTTTCCTGGCATGGGGCCCACAATGTCCAGAGCCCATACCTTGAATGGTAGTTGGGTTTGAATGGGGAGTACAGACTTTGGAGAGGTTCTGCTTTTGGCAAACTTTTTGCAGACCTCACACTGTTCTAGCACTTCCTGGACATTGCAGTATAAGGTTGGCCACCAGGCTTTATGTTTTAGGAATTCATATAGATTTTGGCTCTTGGTATGTCCAAGATCTCTGTGGTAGCAAAGAATGGTATCAACTTGTTGATGTGTGGGAATGTAGGGAATGGTTGTGCCATCTGACATCTTTCTGTGAAGAGTCCCGTATACGTCAGCAAAGAGGTGTTCATTCTTGATGACTGTTTCCTTGGTGATATTGGTTGTGCCTGTGGGGAACCCTTTGTCTTTTGTACGTAGCACTAGGAGAGGCCAGTCTTGGTCAAGGCCATTCTCTCCCCTAGAAGCGCAGACATACAGGCGGGACAAGGCGTCCACCATGGCAAGTTTGGCCCCGGGCTTATATTGGATTAGCATGCTAAACCTTTCTAGATTTTCCATCCACTGCGCTTGGTGGCGTGACAAGTTTGCCTGTGTCTTGAAATAGATGAGCAACTTATGATTGGTTAGTGCTGTGAATTCTTCCTGCCGTTCCAGGTAACAGCGCTATTTGACCAGGCAGTGTATGATGGCCAGTAGTTCTTTGTCGTGGATAGGGTATTGACACTTGCCATCTGTCAGCTTGCGCGACTCATAGGCTACAGGCAGGAATTCACCGTCACTATTCTTAATTTGCAGTACCCCCAATGAATGCATCTGAAGTGTTGGTTTCCATCTGGTATTCTCCATCTTGTTTGGGGTATTGTAAGATGGGTACTGTTGTGAGCTTTTCCTTGAGATGTCTGAAACAGAGGTCACGTTGGAGGGTCCATACAAACTTGGACTTGGCGCCTGTTATGGCAGACAAGGGGGCAGTCAAGACGCCACAGTCAGGTATGAAACGTTGTACTTAGGCCACCATTCCCAAGAAGGGTAGTTGCTCCCAGAAAAACTGGCATTTAGAGGGCTTGGCCAGCAGTTTGTGTTGTGCCAGGGTTGCAAAGACTTCCTCCAGGTCCTTGTGATGCTGTTCTACCAAGGGGCTGTAGATAATGATATTGTCCAGGTACACGAGGGCGTGTCTACCTATGTGTGGCGCAAACACTTTGTTTATGAAGGTTACAAAGGTGGACAGGGCATTGGTCATGCCAAAGTTGAGTACCACGCATTTGTAGGAACCGTACTTGGTGCAGAAGGCTGTCTTGGGGATGTCTTCCTCTTTGATACAAATCTTATTGTAACCTGCAGTTAGGTCAATCTTGGAGAAGATGAAGGCTCCTCCCAAGGCGTCAAAGAGATTGTCAATTAGTGGTAAGGGGTAACAATTCTTGATGGTGACTTTGTTTAAGGCGCGGTAGTCTGTGACCAGGCGTAAGGTACCGTCCTTTTTAGCCACAAAGAATACGGCAGCCCCAAAGAAAGACTGTGAGGGGCGGATAAGCCCTTTTTCCAGTGCTTCCTTGAGGTAGGTGCACAGGGTGTTGTCCTTTTTTGGGTTCAGTCTGTAAATGGGGCGTGCCTTGGGTGCAGCCCCCTTGAGTTGGATAGAGTGTTGAATGTGTTTCTCAGGGGTAGCCCAGGTAATGCTTCCTTAAAGATTTCTGGATGTCAGGTCACAATGTCATAATCTTGCGGCGTGGAGGTGTCCTGGTGATCCTTGAAGTGTATGATTTCATACTGGAAGGAGTCCCAGTCAATAGCTTTCAGTTTTTCCTTCTCATCCAAAGTCTCTGTGATTTTTACAAAGACGTGGTCTCATAGGATTTGATCTACAGAGTCTGGTAGATCTGGTGGTTGACACCTTCACGCTTGATGGTCAGCACTGAGGTCGCCCAGTCTACGTGAGGGTTGTTTTTCAGCAACCAGTCTAGTCCCAGTACAATGTTGAACTTAGGGAAGTCAATGACAGGACCTTGAATGGTGGAGTGGAGGTTCTTGAGCATGACAGAGAAGGGAGCAGTTTCTTTTATCACAGCAATGTGATGTTCATCAGCCAGGACCATGTTTTTAATCTGCAAAGGATTAGTGGCCAGCTTGAATTTATCCACAAAGCTGCTGTTGACTAAGGTTCAATCTGCGCCCAAGTCCAAGAGTGCTGAGCCTGTGTAACTGCAAAAAGCAGAAAGAGTAAGACATCAATTTATTAGGATGTCTGGCAATGGTGTATAGTACCGGGTCTTCCGAGGGCACTTGGATCATTGGACATTGGTCCACGTCCTCAGGTTGGTACTCAGTGTTGGGCAAGTCAGGAGTTGTGGGGGGAGCTTGCTTGCTTAGTGCTCTCCCCAGGGGTTTCCCTCATCTTGGTTGCCTTGGGTGGCGGTGACACAGAAATGGGTACAATTTGATTGGCCGTTATTTCCATTCCCATTCCCATTTGATCCCGTGGGTTTGTGGTTGTTGTTGTTACTGTTACCTCCAGGAGGTGATTGCAAGGAGCGCCCACTTGAATGTGAGTACTTGGGTCTCTCTTGTTTCCCTGTCTGTGCCTTGTGCAGAGCGTTGGAGGTTTGTTCTGCTTTTTCTGCTTCACAGTACAGGCTTTGTAGGTTGGTAACCTGGTCCAGGTTCACATGTCTCATCACGTGCAACTTGAGAGCGTTGTAGTACATGAGGTGTGTTGCTGGGGTGTCAAAGGCCATATTAGATGATGCGCAGAGACAGAGTTCCTCATAGGTGCGGGTGAGTTCTTTAATGGTGCCTATCTGGGTTAGGTTCTTTACTTGACATATGATCATTAGTGCTGTATCCTTAAGCATGAATCTCACCAAGAAGTCCTGTTTAAAGGTGTCCCAGTTCTTGTCAGTGTGCTCCTTGTGCCACTTGTTGCACCAGGTGCCAGTGTCATTTGTCAGACAAATGGAAATCTCCGCAATCCAAAACCACTGGGGGCACTCCATCTGAGCCAACTTGCTTTGGGCGGACTGAATCCATGCGGCAGCATTTTGTTGTTGGCCCCCGCAAAGGGTTCCAAGGCAGCACTGCAAAGACTTTTTGCAACATAGGCGGGCATAGTGGTCTTGTCTGCTGGTTGTGGCGTTAATGAGGGAGCCTGAAAGAACCCTAGGGCAGACAGGGCGTTGAAGGCGGGTAGTGGGATCACCGTGTTTTGGTAGAGAACAAAACCATCAGGTATCTTGGTACCAGGAGTGTACGGTGTCCAGTTAGGCAGGAGGCCAGACATAATTCTGTTGAGGATTTGTTGGCCGCGGCGTGTGCGGGCAACAGGCGGAATTTTTCAAGATAAGGTAGGATGGAGAGCCTACCTGTGCTACCAATGTTGTAACTGTGCTGTTTTAGCAGAGTTACAAGGGGGAAAATATTTAGAGGATAGATAATAATCTTTATTATGAGATAGTGATTATATAGCTATTGTATATCAATGGATAGTAGGAACATGATTGGTGATCACACGGCTGGATGAAAGAGGGGGTGGCTTGATCCTTTTAATGAGTCAAGCGCCAAATTGAGGTATCCACCATGAGGGATCATCATTTGTTCATGTTGATTGATTTGGTAATTCAAGTTGACTTTCAGGTCTGGCTTCAAGTGACCGGGTAATTGGATTGCGGGTCACAAACCCTCTTGGTTGGAACCTTGCTGGCAGGTTGAGCCTGCGGTTTTGACACAAGGAATAACGTGTGCAGAGATCAGCAGGTCAAATTGGTAGCGCTTCTAATTAGGATGAAGTGCCCGCCATTTGATATTATCATCAGATTATTTTATGTTGTTAGATACATCAAGGGACAACTCATTGAGCGTCCCCTGTGTATTGTAAGATACATTGGCAAGCAAGTCTGGAAACTTGGTTGCAACACCCCCCTTGCCCCCTGCTTGTTGTCAGACACCAGGACTGGAGTCTGCAGAAGGTCTGGGAAGGTCTGCACAAACAACCTTTGTGTGGGGATGGCGCAGCATGGGCGCAAGCAATAATGGCAAAGCTTTTTGGTGTTCCCTTGGGCATCTTCAAGTTGATAGGTGTGGTTGTCATAGACTGCAGCTACCTTGAAGGGCCCTAGGTGGTTGGGTTCTAATTTGGCAGAATTGGGATTGAGGATGTAGACGGGGTCATCTATGGCGTATCTAGCTTTGAGGTGTTTTGACCCTCCTGCAATCTGCTTGTGCTCAATCTCCCGGGCTTTGGCATGCCATTGGTCTAGGGAGGGAGTTGTCACTAGGGGGGCTTGTCAGGAACCTTGGATTGTAGTTTCCCCTGTTCAACCCCTGTCAGACTGTCAGGTGTTCCAAAGGCCAGGGTGCTAGGGCTGAACCTAGTGCCCCTGTTGATTCTTGCTTGCAGGATTAGTAGGGTGGTGGGAAGATGTTCAGTCCACGCAGTATTAGGGTGCTCTGGTGAGAGCTTGGCAATCAGTTGAACCAGGGAGCCATTTAACTGTTCCACACGTCCGTTGGCTTGAGGATGGTAGGGGGTTGTAACTAGTTGTTGGAGTGCATTCTTGGTGCAGTATGCCTTCATGACATGCCCAACAATTTTGGGACCACCATCTGTGATGAGGCGTTTGGGCCTCCCAAAGCAGGCCACAATTTCCTTGCCAATAAAGAGGGTGATGGTGATGATGGTGTGGTTGGTTGTTGCCTAGGCCACTGGCCAACAAGTGAAATAGTCAATGGCAGTGATAATGTACTTCTTTCCCAGTCTTTCTTCAGTGAGTGGCCTCACAATGTTGAGGGCCCACTGTTCAAAGGGTTCCATGGCCTCAATATGCAGGACATACTTGGGGGGTGCAGGTTTAGATGTGTTCTTCTCGCACAACACGCACGTTTCAAGGAGGTCCAAGATGTCTTGACGCATGTGCGGCCATCAAACCTTATGTTTCATGATCTCAAAGAGGTTACACCCTCTGATGTGACCCAAGGTTCAGTGGTAGTGCAATATGGTGTCCCCTTGTTGCGTGGTGGGAATGTAAGGCGTCTTCTCACCTGTCTCTGCCCGGCAGCAGACGTTACCAGCATTGGTGGTGAATTGACTTTTGTTGTCCTTCAGCTTGGAATGGTGACCAAGTTAAGGCCCTTGTAGTGGGTTGCTTCAGGGTGGAGGTAGAGCATGAGCCAATCTGGATCTAGACCATTGTCCCCAGTGATGGACGCTACATAGAGTTGTGAAAGAGCGTCAGCTGTGACAAGCTCCTTCCCAGGTTTGTAATTAATGCGTAACTGATAAGGAAATAGGCGCTCCACCCAGCCTGCTTGGCGGTGTGTCAGGTGAGACTGCATGTTGAAGTACTGAAGTGACTTGTGGTCTGTCAGAACGCGTGATGGGAAGGTCACACCTTCCAGGTAACAGCGCCACTTCTCCACACAGTGCACAATTGCCACTAATATTTATCATGGATGGGGTAGCGTTGTTCTGAGTCAGTAAGTTTCCTGGACTCATAAGCCACGGGGAGAAAGACACCATTGTCAGTTTCTACCCTTAGCACGACCCCTATGGCCCTGTCAGAGGCATCAATCTCTAGTATGTACTGTTGGTTTTGATTGGGGAACTGTAGGACTGGTGCTGTTGTGAGCCTTTGCTTCAACGTCCCAAAGGCTCAATCCCTGACAGGGGTCCAATGGAAGCGTTTTTTAGTGTTTAGGAGCTTGGTGGGAGGTGCAATTAGTTCCCTGAAATTGGGAATGAACTTGCGTACATACAAAACCATGCCCAAGAATGTACACACCTGGCCTACATCAGTGGGGGCAGCATTCTAGTGATTGCCTTGATTTTGGCAGGGTTGGGCTTTATCCCTTGGGCAAAGATAGTGTGCTCAAGGAATAACAGCTCTGACTTGAGGAACTTGCATTTGGAGGATTTAGCTTTTAGCTGGTTTTTCCAAAGGGTGTCAAGGACAGCACAGAGGTGTTAGAGGTGTGTGGTTTGATCTTGACTGAGGACAATGATGTCGTCAAGGTACACAACCACACACTTTCCAATAAATTCCTCAAATGCTTTGTTCATCAAAATGGCAAAGGTGGAGGGAGCGTTGGTCATCCCAAAGTTCATGACACAACACTCAAATGACCCGTAGCGTGTGTGGAAGGCATTTTTTGCCTCATCCCCTGGCACAATGCAGACCTGGTTGTACCCTGCGGTGAGATCAATCTTGCTAAAGACCTTTGCACCTGCAAGTGTATTGAACAGGTTGTCAATTAGCGTCAGGGGGTACTTGTTCTTAACTGTCACCTCATTTAGGGCGCAGTAGTCTGTGACCAGGCAAAGGGACCCGTCCTTCTTGGCTACAAAGAAGACTGCCGCCCTGTATGGAGAGAGCAAGGGGCAAATCAAGCCCTTATCAAGCGTGTCCACAAGGTGCTGGCGGAGGGTTTCATCTTCCTTTGGTGCAAGGTGGTATAATGGTTGTTCCTTGGGTAAGGACCCTTTAAGTTGTACAGCGTTCTGGATCTCCCAGGGAGGAGGTAGTTGTTCAAATGTCTCACTGAATACATCCTTGTACTCCTCAAGGAGTGCTGCAAGCGCTGGTGATGGTGATGATGACAAGGGAGGGACCGCTGGTGTTTCAGCACAGATAACTTTGACTGAACATTGGTTGAAGTCTAGTTTCCCCCCTTGAAGTTTTAGGAGCCCGTCTCCCTTATCCTGACAAACACAGTGTCATGTAGTAGTTTGTTCATTTATATGGGGTAGATCTGGAACCCCACCCCATTCCTATTAAGGATGATGAAAGAGGTATCCCAGTCAATGTAGGAGCGGTTGTGTTGTAGCCAGTTGAGACCAGTAATCACGTTGTGGCTGAGCCCAGCCATGATTAGTCCAGAGAGCTTAACCTGGACGTTCCCCATTCTCACAGAGAAGGGTACCGTCTCGTGGGTGATGGCCACTCTGCAGGAGTCAGCTACTTGTACGGCCTTGAATCTGCTGGGTACTTGGTCTAATTGTTGAATGTCGGCAAACGCCTGGTCCACCATGGTGTGGTTGGCCCCTGTATCTACCAGTAATTTGTGGGTGTTCCCACGGAAACAGAAGGGGTAGGACAAGTGTGTTACTTTATTTGAGGAGTGGCCAGCTTGTAATACAGGGGTTGTCACTGTGGACTTGGAAGACGTCCAAGGTTTTGAATTTGTGAATGTTATAGTCACAGAGATTCTTGGCAAGGAGGGATTGAGAGGATGGGTCAGGTGGGGTTGTAAGGCCTCTTGTCATTACAACCCCCAGGCTTTTCCTGGGTCCTCAATCTGTGCTAGCTGGAGCTCCCCCCTTGCAGGGGCGTTTGGTCCCATTTTCCTGTTGACATGGTTGACAACAGCCTACTTGACTATGGTCATTGCCTGATGTTGTACGTGGTTGGGGTGGAGCATCACTGGTACAGCGGAAGCTCATTGAGGCCTGGTTGTTAGCCTCCACAATGGCTTTATAGCAGTCATCAATGGAGGTACAGCAACCCACAGGGACCCTCTTGCAGATATGGGGTTTTAACCCATTAACAATGAGGGTGAGCAACATTGCATTTCCGTTGGTCACAGCTTCTGGGGCAGTGGCAAGGGCTTATTGCTAGGCGGCAAGGTACTCAGGGATGGGCTCAGTTTGCTTGATTGCTAGAAGAGGAGTTCCCACAACAATGGGAGAGAAGGTTTCACTGTAACGGGACTTGGTGGTGTCTCAAAATTTTGCCCAGGTAATGTCAAGTTCCTGGCTGGCCCAGTTAGTGAACCACACAGCGGCGGGCCCCGTGAGACGCCCAGACGCAGTGGCAACCCACGTGGGCTCAGGAACCTGGCAGATGTGAAGGCGGGTTTCAGTAGACTGGAGCCAACTGATAATGTTGGCCCCCTTGACGCCACCAGCAAAGGATTATAACTGAAGGTTGAGCATGCGTTGGGACAGGTCTGACTGGGGCGGGATGACGCTGGCGTCACGCTGCCCAAGGCGGAGCCAATTGTACACGCTGGTGAGAACTAACTGGTCTTAATAGATGACATACCCTTTGGGGATGTCCCCCTTGGGGATTGGCAGGAAGGTCTCTTGTTGGGGAGTAGCCATATGGCCCGTACTCTGTCCTTTCTTGGGGGATTTTGTTTTAGGTAGGTTAATAACCTACCGCTGCTACCACTGTTGCAACTGAACCAATGAGAGTTCAGTACTTAGGATTGGGGAAGACAACTGTCCAATGGAAAGGACATGTTAATATGAATAAGGTATCATTTATTGTATAATATTTGGATTAATATACTATATGTGGAATGCCACAAGGGGGTGGCATAGTGGGAAGTTCCATGTAAGGTTTGGAGCCAAGGAATAACTTGTGCGGGAATCAGAAAGTCAAATTGGCAGCACTCCTAATTAGGATAAAGTACCCGCCATTTGATGTTGCCATCAGATTAAACCATAACGTTAGATACGTCAAGGGGCGGCTCATCAAAGCGCCCCCTGTGTATTGTAAGATACATTAGCAGGTGAGGCTGGAAACTCGGTTGCAACATTGACAAGACTCTGGACAAAGGCCTCATTAGACCCTCAAAATCACCTTTTGGCACCACTGTCTTGATGTGGTGAAGAAAGACAGAGGACTCTGCCTGGTCACCAACTACAGAGCACTCAATGAGGTCACAATTAAGAACAGGTATCCCCTGCCCCTGATTGACGGCCTTTTTGATGCCCTGGTGGGTCCCAAATCTTCACAAAAATTGATCTGACAGCAGGATACCACCAAATTTGCGTGAAACCTGAAGACATCCCAAAGACAGTGTTCAGAACCAAATATGGATCCTTCAAATTTTTTGTCCTCAACTTTGGTACAAAAAATGCCCCCAGTACCTTTGTGACATTCATGAATGAGCTTTTCAAGGAACACATTGGGAAACAAGCAAATATCTACCTAAATGACATAACTTTATACAGCCCAAACTTAAAACAACACTGGGAAGACATCCACCTGGTTCTCTGCACCCTAAAAGAAAATCAACTCATTGCCAAAACATCAAAATGTGACTTCTTCTTGTCTGAACTCCCCTTCCTTGGCCATATTGTCAGCAAGGACGGGATCAAGCCAGACCCAGAGAAAATACGCGCCATAACCAAAATGCCAGCCCCCAGAAACAAGAGTGAACTCTGCATCTTCCTAGGCATGATAGTCTACGTCAGAAGGTTCATCCCTGACTGGGACACTCTGACTGCTCCCATATCAGCCATTACAGGCAAAACAACTAAGTTTGTTTGGCCTCTGCTACAAGATCAACATTTCTGCCAGTTAAAAGAACAAATGGCTACTGCCCCCATCCTCCAATATCCAAATTGTGAAGGGATATACAAACTAGAAGCCAACGCCTCTGACTGCGCCATAGGAGGAGTACTCTGCATCCAAACAGCAGAGAAAGACTTCCTCCCTGTGGTGTACAAGTCAAGCAAGTTATCTGATGGTGAACAAAGGTTTCCCATTCACGACAAGGAATTGGTGGCCATTGTACACTGCCTCCTAAAGTGGCAATGCTATCTGGAAGAGGCTCAGACATTCAAAGTGCTTACTGACCACATGTTCCTAGTTTTCTTCAAGACACAACAACACCTATCAAGGAGACAAGCCAAATGTATGAGCCTCATACAGAGATACCCCATGCAAATCAAATACAAACCAGGCAAAGAAATGCTTACTGCAGATGCCCTATCAAGGCTATACAGCAAGCATGTCCTCTGCAATGATGGTGACCCCAACTGGCCCATGCTCATCATGGGAAATCTCCAGGAAGGCTTCCCACCAGGAACACCTATGGACATACAAGAAAAGGTCCTTAAGAATAAACATCTGTTCAAAAACGTATATGGTACCCTCCACCAAATCCTTCCAAATGGTGACACAGTATCCTATGTTCCGTCAAAACAAAAGATTGACACAATTCTCCGTTATCACAGGGACTTGGGACACACCTGTAGCAGAAACTTACATGAATACCTCAAGACTCACTACTGGTGGCCCAACATGCTAGATGATATCAGAGAGGTACTGAAACAATTCAAGGTCAGTGAAAAGTACGCCCAAGCCAAAGCACCACCCAAGTTAGTGGTACCTATATCCATCACACAGCCCTTCAAGGTATGGTTGTTGTATATTGTAGGACTAATGTCTAGTGAAAACAAAGGGAAAAATTATATCATAAAGGCTATTGACTATGCAACCAAATGGCTTGTGGCACAAGCCACAAAAGGCAAAAAGGCAATGATTTAATACAATTTATTGGCAAGGAAATCTGTGAGAGAGGGGGGCTAAACTAACTAAGTTTGGCTCCCATCCCAGTGGAACAAGCCACCAGGATGCCATCCAGTGAAGAACTGGGATGGCTGCTTGGAGGGGGGACCACAGGGAGGACACCGGGGACAACTGAGGGAAGTAGGTGTTCAAGCCCATCAGTATCAGGCCGGTGAGCAACCAAGGGGTGTGGGTGGGGGCGGGAGAGGACACCTCAGAGGGCCCAAGGGGTAAAGAATGGCTCTGGGCCACGCTGAGGAGGAGGGGCATGAAAGGCACAGCTTCTTCAGAAACAGGTAAAGTATGGTCCAAAGTGTCCAAGTCCAAGTCATTGCACATCAGGCTCTTGATCACAGCCTCTCCAGAAAAGAGAAGGCCTCTGGGGAGATCCCAGAGACTAGAAGGGTCTCTACCCACAAGACGGGCAGACAAAGAGATCTTACCCCACAAATCAGGGAAGGTGGACCACAGAAGCAGCAAGAACAGCACCAGGGAAAACATCACAAATTTAAGGGCTGGGAGTATCATAGGATTGTTTGCCACAAAATTTGGAGCAGGTTGGTACAAATTTCTGATGAAAAAAGGATGAGGGAAGTGCCAGCAGGGTAGTCTTAGAAAATTATAGTAACAGAGCAACAGAACGGGTTTAGAATGCTTTACTATGGTTGCAAAAGCCTTGGGAGCAACAGCAAGCAAGAGCAGGTTCAAAAACAACAGTTTTAAAGAAAAATTTGAAATAATAATAGAAATTATAAGAAAAATCAATTGAAAACTTGAAGTTTGAAGTTTGTTTTCAAAAGCAAAAGCGGGAAAGACAACAATTAGGTAAATTAATACTAATCTAGGGGCCCAGAAGAGAAGCCGGGTTCAAAACCGGCTGACACAAGGTAAGCTTTGTACAGTAACTAACACTTTAATCCTTAGGACTGCAAGGACACAAATCTGGGTCCAAGCAGCAATGGAAATAAAATTAAGTTTGCAAAAGACTCCAAAACTTTAATAATTTGGAAAATAGACAAGCAAGGGACTAGAAGTCCCCTTGCTTGCATAAAAGGAATGGGCTGCAAATAAAATGGGTCACATGACAGTGAAACTGAATCCAATTGACTGGAGGCAAAACTTTGCTAGGCAGGAGCAGGGGGACTGGAGGGTTTCATTCCAATTTCCGCGGTCAGATCTGATTGGCTGGAAGGGGCACTGGTCATTTGGAATTCACTTGAGTTACTTAGTGTTGATGTGGCGACCTCTGATTGGCTAGCTCTAGTGGTTTTTGAAGTGGATGATACCAAGCTAATAAGTAGTCTAAATTAACCAGTATTTCTTCCCAGGAGGGAGCAACTAAAGGCAAAGGTTCTGCAGGGTAGGCCAGCACAAACCTCTCATCTACCATGTGAGCTAAATCATTTAGGGAATGAAGGGGTTTGGCGGGCGTTTTAGAGCCTTTCTTGGTACAACAAGGGAAAATCGCGTGATCCAAAGCCAGAGGTGGCAGTGAATTTACATTATCCTTTCCTTTTTCCTGGGGCCGGATTCCTCCCTGGGGAAGCGTAGCCACCGAGAAGTTCTTGTGCGCCTTGGGAATCTTGTGCGCCAGAAGGCACTTAGGGGGACCAAGTGCCATGGGGTTGTTCTTATGGAATTCCTGTACTAGGTCCCAACAATTTCTGCAGTTGGAGGAGCTTACCCAGCTGTTGTCGTAAGAGGGATATCCTTTCCAAGATACACAATATTGAAGGGACTTGTGAATCCTACGGGAGGCTACTATGGCTTCTACCTCATACTTGGGAGATCCATCCACCAAGGTGGGGTCCAGGGTGCTGGGGAGGCCCCCCTCAAAAGGGGACAGACAACAAGCGTTGAAGGTACTGTGGATCCGGTAGGAGGGGGGAGGTCCAACACAAACGCGTTGTTGCCCTTGTCTTCTAGAACCTTGAAGGGGACCAGTCTCTTGGGAGCAAACTTCCTTGAGGGGACCTTTATTTAGATATTGGTGGCATCCAACATCACAAGCAAGCCCACTGGGTACTGGGGAGCAGGCTTTCTATTCTTGTCTGCCACTTTCTTGTATGCCTCAATGGACTTAGTCAGGGTGCTTTGAACTTTGAGATGAATGGCTTTGAGGTGAGCTGCCATGTCTACAGCTGCTGGTACGCTTGCCTGGAGGACAGGATCTATCATGAAGGCTGGGGAAAACCCCAGGGTAGCCTGGAATGGGGACACCCCTGTCAAAGAGTGCACCATATTGTTGTAGGCAAACTGGGCTAATGGGAGATCATCTGACTAGGAGTCCATTGAGGCATTTGCCTAGCAACGCAGGTGCTGCTCCATGGTTTGGTTGACTCTTTCTGTTTGCCCATCTGACTTAGGATGGAAGGAGGTGGACCTGCATGGCTTAATGTTTAGGATCCCCAGCAGGGACTCCCAGAACATGGACGTGAACTGGGGACCTCAGTTGCTGATGATTTCCTGTGGTAGACCAAAGTTGGAGAAGATGTGTTTTACAAACAGTTTCTCCATCCCTACTGAATCCAGGGTGGTCAGACATGGGATGAAAACTGAATATTTGGTGAAACAATTCACTACCACCATGATGGAATCAAAGCCTCCCAACAAGGGAAGAGCCACCACAAAGTCCACAGAGATGGATGACCATGGACCTTGAGCCTGCTGTAGGGGGTAGAGAAGGCCATTGTTCCCTGAACAATCTGGTTTGGAGCGGGCACAAGTGACGCACTTCTTGATCCAGGGACCTACTGCCTTAGTTATCCCAACCCAGCTATAGGTACGCCTGATGAGCTCAAGCAGCTTCTTGGTACCAGGATGACCAAACAGAGGGGGATCATGATGTTCAGTCATAACACGTGGCCGCAATTCCTTTGGAACCCACACCTTATCATTTTGGTAAATTATCCTATCCTTGAGAGTATAGGGACCATTGGATGCAGAGTCCAGAGACAGCTTAGCGCAGATAGCCTGGCCATCTAGCAAAGAGTGCTGGGCCATCAGGACGTCATACAAGAGCGTTCCAGGGAGAGCAAGAGGTGGGGGAGGCTCCAGGGAGGGGGCAGTACCAATGACCAGGAGCTGGGGGGTAGAAGCTGGCACCATGGCTGGGGTGTGGGGAGGAGGTGACCCAGGCGGCAGGAGGACCAAAGACTCTGGGATGACAGTAACTTGAGGATCCTCATCACCCCTCACTGGGTACATTGCTGGGTTGCAACTTAGCAGGTCAGGGAGGATGTTAAGTTCCCCTTTCACAAACTTGTATTTGGATTTGTAACCTGAGAGCGTCTGCATGACACATGCCTGGCAAGGGAGTAGCTTCTGAGGCTTGCGGAAATAACAGAGGGCTTTGTGATCTGTGTAAACCACAAACTTGTGTTGAGCGCCCTGCAAATGACGGCGCCAATAAGTGATAGCATCCACCACAGCCTGCAGCTCCTTGTCAAACACTTCCCAGGAGCACTTGTTGGGGGCAAACTTCCTGGAGAAGTAAGCAACTGGGAGCTCCTGACTGTTGTGTTCTTGAAGGAGAACCACCCCAGCAGCCATGTTGGAGGCATTGCAAGCCACAATGACCTGCTTACTTGTGTTGGCATGGCGTAACACTGGGGTAGAGATGAAAACCCGTTTAATAGCCTCAAAGGCGTCCTGGCATACTGGGGCCCACACAAAGGAGGCGTTCTTGCCAGCCAAGGGGTGCAGGGGGGCAGCCAGCTCAGAGATGGCCGGGGTAACTTCTTGAGGAAGATTACTGTGCCCAGAAAGCAACACAACTCCTTCTGGTTCCTAGGGATAGCCCACTCCCAAAGAGCCATGGCCTTGTTGGGAGAGACTGCATGGCTGTCCTTCAGGACCAAGTTGCCCAGAAAAGTGACCTTGGACTTGAAGAACTCACACTTACTGGGCTTGATGAACAACTGCGCCTTGTGAATGGCCGCCACCACAGCCACCAGGTCCTTAGTGTGCTGCTCAGGAGTGGGAGAGTGGATTAAGATTTCATCAATCTACGCCACAGCGCAGGAAAAGCAGAGGTCTCCCAGAGCATCCTTGATGACTCGCTGGAAGATTGTGGGAGCGTTCTTCAAGCCAAATGACATGACCTTGAATTGGAAGCAGCCACACCGAGTTTTGATGGCTGTGAGCCACTTGTCCCCCTCTGCCACCAAAACCTGGTTAAAAGCATTAACAAGATCAAGCTTTGAAAAGATACAAGACTTGGCAATGGACTGAGCAATGGAGGCTTCCAAGGGGAGGGGATAGCAGTCTGGAACAGTGACATTGTTGAGGAGAGTGTAATCAACGCACGGCTGAAGTGAGCCATCCAATTTCTTAGCAAAAACCACCAGGGAGCTCACCAAGGAAGCCTTCTTGACTATCCATCCTTTAGCCAGCATATCATCCAACCACGCGCCCAAAGCTTTGTCCTCCAGTTTGCTGAGAGGGTACATTGGGGCGTCAATCTTCACAAGGTCAACCGTTGTCTTAAAGGTCAAATTGTGGCAAGAATGCAGAGGGAGATCTCAGGAAAGGGTAGCGTCAAAAGCGTCCTTGAAAGGAGCCAGGATGGCCGGCAGTGCAAAGGGCTTGGGAGGGGGGACTGGAGTTGCCGCAAGAGATAAGCATGACTCAGGCAGTTCCCACCTCAAGGGAAGGAGGGGGAATGACCCAGGACACCCGTCTAACAAGAAGTGAAGCTTGTTGGTGAGACAGTCAATCTGTACCAAGTGGCGCCGCCACCACCCCACGCCCACAATTAAAGGATACAGGAGGTCCTCCACAGCGGAGAATTTACTCACAAACACGTGGGAGCCAGTACAGTAACTAAGTGGGTTAGTGAGGGGGTAACTGAGAACTAGTACCTGGCTAGCAGCAATCAGGCTCTGGGGAGGGAGCAGGGACAAACCCAAGGACTGAGCCAGTGCCAGGTCCATAAAGTTGCCTGCAGCACCTGTATCTACCAAAACTGTAGCCTTAGCCTGGCGGTATTTGGTATAAAAGGTTGCAGTAAAAAGGAAATAGGAAAGATCTTCTTTATTCTTCAGGGTCAGAATGGAGGCGGCAGGTTTTCAGGAAGAAACCTCAGGAATGGCAGCTGAAGCCGCAAAGACAGGGAGGGAACCTGTGGAAGTAGGCCAGTTAGGGACCTGGCAAGGGCAGCACATCACATTGATGGCAGGCGTCTTGGGAGGCTTAGCCGCGGGGGGCTTGGCCTGGGTGGGCTTAGAAACTGGGAGATGGGCCAGTACACCAGACTTGGGCTGATAAGCTGGCTTAGCGCCAAGCTTGCAAGCCAACGCAAATGCCTTCTTGAGGGAGGTGGGAGCTGGATCCCACGCTCTCTTGTCAGCTGAAGCAGCATCCAAGGAATTGCGGAACATGGCCACTACCATCTTGGTAGGGAGGTCCAGGGAGGCAGCCTTCACTGCAAAGCACTCAACATGGGCGGCAAGGTCAGGAGCAAGCCCCTTGGAAGAAAGAGTCTCAAATATAACTGAAGCCTTGGAACCCGGGGCAGCCACCTCTGAGGAGACCAGTGTGAGGAGGGAGGAGGTGTACCCAAGCTCCTGGCTTTGACAGAGGAGGGTGCGCACCCAGAGGCAGGCGTCTCCATCAAGTGCATCCAAGAGGGCCACTGATCTTTGCGCGTTGGAGATGAGGGTGTCTGCGGAGGCTGAGTCCGCGGAGAGGCAGAGCTGCAGCTCCCCAAGAGCATCAAGAACCTTCTAACAAACAGCCACAGAGGGGGGGTACAGGGTGAAACCAGGGTAATATTTACCGCAGATGCGGCCAAGGAAGCTGTGAAGGAAGAAACAGACTTCTTGGTGAGACACAACTTGAAGGAGGACAGAAGTGACCACATGACCCACACCAAGAGGAATCCAGCAAGGAGGGATCCCAAGCTGGCTTGGATGAGAGCGAGAAGTAAACTCCACACCCAGTAGCAAAAGGCTTCAAAGGCAGAAGAAATTGGCTTGTCTATTATGTGAGAGAGGGGGGCTAAACTAACTAAGTTTGGCTCCCATCCCGGTGAAACAAGCCACCAGGATGCCATCCAGTGAAGAACTGGGATGACCGCTTGGAGGATGGACCACAGGGAGGACACTGGGGACCACTGAGGGAAGTAGGCGTTCAAGCCCATCAGTATCAGGACGGTGAGCAACCAAAGGTGCAGGTGGGGGCAGGAGAGGACACCTTGGAGGGGCCAAGGGGTACAGAATGGCTCTGGGCCACGCTGAGGAGGAGGGGCATTAAAGGAACAGCTTCTTCAGAAACAGGTGAAGTATGGTCCACAGTGTCCAAGTCCAAGTCATCACACATCAGGCTCTTGACCACAGCCTCTCCAGAAAAGAGAAGGCCGCTGGGGAGATCCCAGAGACTAGAAGGGTCTCTACCCACAAGACAGGCAGACAAAGAGATCTTACCCCACAAATCAGGGGAGGTGGACCACAGAAGCAGCAAGAACAGCGCCAGGGAAAACACCACAAATTTAAGGGCTGGGAGTATCATAGGATTGTTTGCCACAAAATTTGGAGCAGGTTGGTACAAATTTCTGATGAAAAAAGGATGAGGGAAGTGCCAGCAGGGTAGTCTTAGCAAATTATAGTAACAGATCAATAGAATGGGTTTAGAAGGCTTTACTATTGTCGTGAAAGCCTTGGGAGCAACGGCAAGCAAGAGCAGGTTCAAAAACAACAGTTTTAAAGGAAAATTTGAAATAATAATAGAAATTATAAGAAAAATCAATTGAAAACTTGAAGTTTGAAATTTGTTTTCAAAAGCAAAATCAGGAAAGACAACAACTAGGTAAATTAATACTAATCAAGGGGCCCAGAAGAGAAGCCGGGTTCAAAACCGGCTGACACAAGGTAAGCTTTGTACAGTAACTAACACTTTAATCCTTAGGACTGCAAGGACACAAATCTGGGTCCAAGCAGCAATGGAAATAAAATTAAGTTTGCAAAGGACTCCAAAACTTTAATAATTTGGAAAATAGACAAGCAGGGGACTAGAAGTCCCCTTGCTTCATAAAAGGGATGGGCTGCAAATAAGTTGAGTTACGTGACAGTGGAACCAAATCTAATTGGCTGGAGGCAAAACTTTGCTAGGCAGGAGCAGGGGGACTGGAGGGTTTCATTCCAATTTCCGCGGTCAGATCTGATTGGCTGGAAGGGGCACTGGTCATTTGGAATTCACTTGAGTTACTTAGTGTTGATGTGGCGACCTCTGATTGGCTAGCTCTAGTGGTTTTTAGAAGTGGGTGATACCAAGCTAATAAGTAGTCTAAATTAACCAGTATTTCTTCCCAGGAGGGAGCAACCAAAGGCAAAGGTTCTGCAGGGTAGGCCAGCACAAACCTCTCATCTACCATGTGAGCTAAATCATTTAGGGAATGGAGGGGTTTGGCGGGCGTTTTAGAGCATTTCTTGGTACAACAAGGGAAAATTGCGCAATCCAAAGCCAGAGGTGGCAGTGAATTTACAAAATCATAGGTAAATTTGGGAAATCTGACTTCCTGATCACAGATTGAGGCATCAAACTTAAAGCCATCAAAAGCAATGTCTATCTTGCCAAAAACGGGATAAAACACGTCACAGCCAGCCCATACCACCCTCAAGCAAATGGACAAGTGTAACAACTAAACAGCGCGCTTTTAGAAGCCCTCAGTAAGTCATCTGCTAACAATCCAAAGGCTTGGGCTGACATGCTTCCAACAGCACTTATGGTCTGTTAAACACAGGTTAACCATAATACCGGCAAAAGCTCATACAACTTGTCTATGGAAAACAGCCTGCTCTTGTTAGTACAGCTGCAGGACCTCAAATACCTCTACCTAAGAAGGTGCCAGAGGCTAACATCCCAACGTGAAGCAGGCTAAAAAGGACCAAGAAGACATAGAACGCATAATAGTTAAGATAGAAGCAATTCCACTACAACAGGAAAGGTTCCAACCTGGAGACAAGATCTGTGTTGTCAACCATGACTAGCACAAATTAGACCCAGGATTGCATGGACCAGGCATTGTTATGGAAGTCAACCCCAATAATACATACCTCATCAAGGGTATTGGAGCACAAACTGAGCTGACATGTATGCATCACAACCAACTCCGCCTATGCAAAGCCAAAACAGCCTGACAAAACTCCAGACTCCCTGTCCCCAACACCAAACTGGATCAATACCAAGCACGCATCCCTGACTCTCTGAAGAAAATTCCTAAGTCTCCGCCTTCCAGCACCCCAGTGGCAGATGTCACAAAATTTTGATTACTCCCTCTTGGGGAATTAATGCCCCAAGTAGTTCACTGAATGGATCACTGAGTGGCTCACTGTCCAACCAATAAGCTGGTGACACTCCTACCATTCAACCATCTATTACAGGAATCCCACAATCCAGATGCTAAGCAGAACACAACTTGAGTAAGCCTCATGACTTAAAAGGAACATTACTCAGATAATCCCTATGACCTCCATGACGTACATGGACAGTATGTGGCTTCCCATGATACTATATAATATACTATATTCTACCAAATAAAGTATCATTATTCTCTTAAACCATTCCTTTTATCTTGTTTATTATATTTCCCAGAAGTATAATCTCAACACACCCAAGTATGGTGAGTCAAAACTCAACCCAAAACTGAGACATTAATTTTAAAAATATTGTGTTGGGTGCTTAATTTGGCGTAAATCTGGGAAAATTAGTGGAAATTATTTTGGGTATTCTAAAATGGGCGTGGTAAAACCAAAAACAACTAACTAAGAAATAAAAAATCTACAATTGGGGTAATGGGTTGGAAAAACTCTAGTTGAATATCCATATTCAGATAAAAGCAAAAATTAAAAGTAATAAGTGACTTAATTGAAATTTATTTAGTATTTTATTAAATTCTCAAAATGGAAGGAATACAACAACAGAGTACTAATGGACCTGTTGTGCGCTGTGGTTGTGGTTGCCCCTGTGGGTCAAATAATAGACTTATTACAACCTAATTGCCTAATCAGTAAGGAGATGGTAGAGGAGAGTTTGATAGTAACGCTGCACTGAAACAGCTGGTTCAAAGAGCAAAAGCTTCTAGGGTGCAGAGCATCAACCCTTGGGTCCCTAAGCTGACCTAGAAGCCCACCAAGGTTACTACTACCAAAACATTTAGAAATAAGGAGGCAGAACTTACTTTGTATGTGTTTGACATTGTGTACCAGCAAAAGTTGGTCCTGTCAGCCATGCTGGAGAAGGTGAAGCCTGTACTTGATACTAGTTATAAGCCCTACATCAGTGATGGCAACCAGGAAGAGGACAATGAGCCTGAGTTCTATAGAACTAATAAGAGACATCTGGTGTTAAAAAAGGTTGCAGTCTTCTACAACAAGGTGCCCATGCCTTGAAAGCCTGTCACAAATCAGGATCCTGGCTTGTCTGAACCCACAAAGCCCACTCAGAAGCGCATTCCTGACACAAAACACATCATCCTGATCAGGATTATGCAGTAATCTGGTGACTACAAGGTGGCTTTTGTTGGGGTGGATCCCAAGTGCGCCTCCAAGACCTTCAAAAAATTCATCAATACTGGCCATGTCCTTGCAGCGGAGAAATCCCTGTGTGTGTCCACCATGCTCACCAAGGATCACAAATGGGCAATCTGCTAGTGGATAACCCAAGATTGCCATCTTGAACTGGCAAATATACAGGCTATGGTTAAATCTACTTTTGGGGTTGAGGCCTCAATTTCCTTTTACTTTCATCTGGTGAAGGGAATGTGCTTTTCCTGGAAAAAGCTTGGGGTATCTCCCTATAATAGAAACAGCCCAACCAATGTTGAGACCCAGAAAGAATACGCTGAGGCCTACACTGCCCTTAAAAACAAAGTGACAGGAAACTTTACTATATTGGGAAATTGGCATTTTCCTTGTCTATGTGCAATGCATATGGGTATGTCCCAAAAGGCTCCAATGACAAGGTAGCTTGGAGTGCTGCAGTCTGTGAAACAGCATATTTAATGGTGGCTCTCCTTGGTCCAAAGGGGATTGAGCAGTATAAAAAGATATTGGGTTTTTAAAATAACAGGACCTTCTTATCTTTTCTCTAATTGGTCCAAGAGCTCCTGAGGCGCACAAGCCCGGGCTTCACCAATGTAATTGTGCTGGATTATGTTGGTCTCCATAAGGTGGCAGATATTCTTGAGGAATTTTCATCAATTGACACCAGCATCACAGTGGGCCCCCAGTGATTGGCCACAGAAAATTTGCGCCTTCTCTTTCTCCCAGCCTATTCACCCTTCCTAAATCTCATTGAGGAAGTCTTTGGATGGCTCAAGCAAGTTGTCAAGCAAGGAACCCCAACTGGGACCAAGGACCTGTTTGAATTGCTGCAGGCCAGGATCCACACCCTACCAGCTGAGACAGTGTCCAAATTCTATGGCCACACTGATTTGTTCATCTCCACGTGCCTAGCCAAACAGCCAATCAATTAAAGGCTTAGTGTGTCCAATTTTTTATATTCTCTTATTTACTATTCAATATTTATTGATTATCATTATATATTTAGATGTTTCCACGCCCACAATCACATTCAGAAAATCTATCAATAGATGTAAGTAATTTATTTATTTTATTATATATTATTTTATTATGCCATCTGAGGTAATCCCAAACGCTTGATACTGGATTACGCAAATATATTTATACTGCTTTTGTCAAATAAATATAAAAATAGTTTTAAAAATATTAAACATAAAATGTACAAGTTAGAATTTATTTTATTAACATGTAATTTTATGCTTTTATGAAAACTATTTCTGCAATATATTTTGCAAAACTGGTTTGCTGAAATAAAAATTATAAAAATGTATAATAACAAAAATAATATAAATAGTAGTAAAATTTATTTAAATCATATTTTATTTGCGTGCGCCTATAGTGAGTCTTTTGGTATGTACCCACCCCGCAATGGAGGTGGCGCACAACCTCCACTGCCACACTGTGGACAGTAGATACACCCTGATTAAAATATTCTTGGCAGCTAGTAAAAGGGGTAAGAATCAGGTGGGAATGTAGGAGCAGCTTCTCTGGCGGAGCTTCAAACCTGTAAATCCTTGCCAGGACCAGGGCGTCTTGGATTCCATGGCCCACCAAGTCATATCCAGGTGAGACCTTCCTCCTGTCAAGTGCAAGCTGGGCCTTGTTAATTCCCAGAAGGACCCTGTCTAGATCCTCTACACTGGCGCTCATCCCAAAGAAGAAAAGATAGCCAAGGTAAACCACCAAGTGAAGCCTTTGCCCAGCAAAGGCTTCTGTGAACTCACACAATTTATTAAAGACTGCACTGATCTTCTTATTGTGCCTGGTCTTTTCAAAGGAAAGATTCATTGCCAAGGGGAGCCCTGTCTCATCTGCACTCCAGGCTAGCCCAAAGTCTGCAAGGGGGATCTTAGTTTTCTTGACGGCTGTTGCATCTGCAACAGCCAAATTGCCTACCGCGCGCCCAAAGTTGTCCAGAAGGTAAGATAGGGTATGATCTAACAGGAAGAAGAAGCAAGCAGTTGCATGAGCCCAGTCTATCTCTGGTACATTCTTGAATGGGAGCATTGCCAGGACGTCCCAAACAAGCTCAATTGAGTTTACACAGTAAACTTCACGAGGTTAACCGGGTCCAGGCGGACCAGTTGAGCATCCTTGTAGGCAGTAACTGCCCACTTGGATGCCCCCTCTCCATGTGTCAGCCCAGCCAATGCCTCCCTGGACTTAGGAAAGGACCTGTGGATGCAATCCTTCAGCTCCTGCACAACAGGGGGGACAGATACAGCTGCTTGGTCACATGAGTGGCATAGTTTGTGTAGAAGGTGGGGGGCAAAAGGGATTAGGACCAGGCGGAGTTCACTGTCTACATTTTCTAAGAAAAAAAGGTAAGTATTTTGAAAAATTATTAGTTTTATTTGTTAGGTTACCTTCTTGTGTTTCTTCCTTGCCTGCAGCCTTGGTCAGCTTGGCCATTCTTGGCGCAAGAAGTTGAGCAGGCAATTCTGTGTCTTCTTTCCTGGTGTGCTTGGCCGGCTTGAGAAGGGTATACATTTCTGGGTCATCTGTTTAGACAGACGGTGTGGAGAGGGAAAATGACTTGAACTGGAGGCCCTTGATCACAGTTTTTTTAATATTTAGTAAGCGCTCAATTGTCTTTTCTGGGGTGTCTGGTATTTTTTTCATAAGGGCCTTTGCAGACACCTTGTCTATTTTGTCCCCTTCAAGGACGGCAGACTTAACTCTTACTTTGACCTTACAATCAATCTCTTTAATTTCAGCAATTGCTGAGTTGAGGTCTTTTAGCAGCTTCTCTAATTGTTCTATTGATTTTTTACTAACTTTTCCATATGTTTTTATAGCTTTCATCCCAATAAAATCTGTGTTATTCTGATACTATTTCATCTTTGTATATCCCTGTTTGTTTTCACTTTAATCCAATATCCCATTTTTCCCCATTGTGTATATTTTTTACACTCATCTCAAAATGTGTTGTTTGCTTTATGTTGGCATTGTTTCCTTAATTGCCATATTATTTTTTGCACTTTGCACAGCCCCTTGTGAAAATATTAACAATAATTTGGCAATCAGCTAAATTTGAATTAGAAAATTATATTGTTAACTTTATCTAAAAACAGTTAACACTATAATTTTCTAATTCAAATTTAGCTGATCACCAAATTGTTGTTAATACTTTTCACAAGGGGCTATGTTTAAGTGCTAAAAATAACCATGTTCTGGATCTGGATACATGGCATAGTAAATATATGATTTATAGAAATAAGCTGAACATAAAGAATAAAACTAACTATAAACAAAGAGAACATGAACAATTGAAATTCAAAATAAAGATAATATAAATAAAAAAATGTTTGGCAAAAGGGGGTTTATTGGGGACAAGAAAGAGTGATGCCTAGTAGGCGGAATAGTGTGAGACAGAAGTTGTTGAGACAGTGCTGGCCTGTGAGGTCTGAGATTGAGTGGATGGGGCTTGAAAGTGGGGGGTAGTGGTGGCAGGGGTGGAGGCAGGAGGATTGTGCGTGATGGCTGCCATATACCACTTGTTGTATTCCTCATTGGTCATTGGCTGGATGGGCTGGTAAGTGGCAGTGGCCCGAGGTGGAAGGTGCTTATCCTTAAATGATTGGCTGCCCATGTTCACATGGAAAACCATTTGCGCAAACAAGTCAGCCACCATTTGGCAACCAAAGAGAAAATTGTGGTCAAGGACCCCAAGATAGAGGTTGTTAAAAGCCTGAGGGCGGCGCTCCTGTAATGTGGATCCCATGTTGAAGAAGATAACATCAGCCAGATGGATGTCTGCATGGCCGTCAGGGTAGACTGAGGCCTGGTGCCCGCGTTGCTGGATGGCCTCAAGGGCGGTGGAGCTACCCTTCATCTGGTGGCTCAAGAAAACCTGGTGCTTGGAATTTGAGCCATCCCAGGAGTCAAGTAAATCACCAAGGATGTGGCTGTACTTTTAGCCATTGTTGAAATCTTGGTTTGTCCAATTGTAGATAAAACCCTTGGCTGAAACAGCCAGAACGCACCAATGAATGTCCTCTTCTTGACCTTCTTCCTCCCTTTTTGGGTGGCAGCTCTTCCTTGGGCACCAAAATTGTCAAAAGATATTAATAGCTTATAGTAGGAGATGAATATGATGTCATTGGAAAACTTATCAGGCATTGGACCAGGGTGGATTTGATTGCCTGATCATATGGGGAATCCTCAGTGCCATCTCATTGATCATTGGCAACATTGGTCAGTACCTGAATTGATGCCACCTTTTCATGCATCCACAGCTGCATTATACACTCAGAAACCCATATGTTATGGTGTTCAAGTTGTTTACAGACCTGGGTCAAGGGAAGCTTGGGGTCCTGCTGCAGGAGGTCAAGCATAATTGGGTACACCTCATTGATTTGGGACTTGGGGGCCTTCTTGGGCTTCTTGGCTGTCCCAATCAGATTCCCCCTTATTCATCAGGTTGTTGAATTCCCGCATGATAGTAGCCTGGTTAAATTGCAACTGGGCGGCAATCTGTTCCCAGGACAGACCCTGTAGATTCAGTGCCACAATTTTCTGAAGAATTTGGGCAGTGATGATTTGTCACTTGGGGCGCTGGGCTGCAGGAGCTGAAGCCTGATTGGCTGTAGGGGTGCAGGTTGGCTTGTGGTGGGAAGTTGTTCTGAATCAAGGTTGCCATACTAATTGGTTGGTTGACGGGTAGCTTGTGTGGGAGTGGGTGAGGGAGCGGGGGCAGAGCTAGACGCAAAGTGACTATTGAACAAGTCAAAGCCATATGGATCAGGGGTCAGGTACAGGTACAGGTCAGCTTCCTTGTTACCCACCTCAAAGGCTTGGGTTTAAATAGGTGCCTCCACATTCTGAGCCTTGCCTCCATTGAAGATGGCTTGGCTGCTGCTGGCTTGGTTGCTGGTGCTGTCAAAAATGTTGCTAGTAAAAACTATTGTAAAAAACCTAGGATAAAATCACTAAAAGTAGAAGTTTAAACTTTTATGATTTATTTTTATTATCATCTCAAGTCCTTATTTGGAAGGCTCTCAAAACCATGTCACACAAATCAGGAGCCATGAAAATGAATAAAATGCCTCTGTTCCTAAATTTGGATAGCTATTGATTGGCTGTTAAACTGTTAGACCTTTATTTTAGGCTGCTCATACTACACATCTTGTGTGACTTCATTTTGTTTCATGATTGTGGAATCTTGCTTCTAGATTGCTCAAATTTTGTTTCATTTTAGTCCTTCTGTTAGTGCCTCAGTTTAATCCTGATTGTATTATAATATACTCTGGAATAGCATCCATCCATCCCACTTGCTGTGTCAGTTCATTTTGTTTTTGGTTTAAACAACGCCGCTTGATATTTGCTATAATTTTGTATAATGGGCTAGTGAAATTTCATTTTTTGTTTAACAGTTTATTTATTAACCAAAGTTTTTAAATTAATTGAATCCTGAATCTTGCGCAACTTGGATTTTGTTCAAATCTGAAATCATTCTGTTTAAATCTGAGGTATTTTTGGTTGTTGCCATAGCTTTTAAAACTACTGTACATAATAAAACTCTGAACTTTTTGATATTATGTAATTTCATATTCTTTCTACAATTTTATTTAAAAAATATTTTATACTTTTATTATCAAAATCATTATCATTTTTATTTTTAAAAACTGACCCTAAATTAGCCATATTTTGATACTAATTCTCCCTTAGATACCTCCCAAATCCACCAACAAAGCTGTTTCTAAGGCCTTCAAGGCCCCCAGGGGTAAATTAACCCTCCCAAGGCCAAAAAAATCCAAGACTACCCCAAATAAGCATCCTGATAAGGCTAATGTGCTCTCAAGACACCCACACTTGCATCTGAGCCTGAGTTAACCAGCCACACCCCTCCCCACTCTCCCTTTGTCTACTCCCCTCAGAATTTCAAAAGAAGCTGTTTGGATAAAGCACCACTCTGACCCCACTTCAGAGCCTAAAAAGAAACAATAGCAACAACCTGATACATGTTCTTCTACAGATGATTAAATTGAGCTTGGGATATCCACACATTCCATAATATTTGCAACCAAAATGGCACCTTTTCAGTGCCTACCTCTTATACTTAGAGTTATTTCACAATTTCAGAGATGAATACTAGTTTTTTAAAAAGCTTAAAGCTTTATCTGTAGGGTAAAAAGCCTATCTGTCAACACCATTTCAAATGTGACAGTATTGGCTTCCCAGAAAGGCTCACTACCTATGAGTTCACAGGATTTAAAGCCCTGGTTGTACTGAGCCATTTGTCTCTCTTTACCATCTGATCCACTGATTTCTTTTTCATGTGATTCCAGCCACCAAGTACAAAACCTCAACTTAAGTTTACAATGACTCCCTCATCAGCCTTAATGACTCCTAATTTGCCTTTGTGGGTGCGCCATAAAGCTGCAGCAATACTTCATTAATCAGCAACATGCTTTAATCACTAAATGTGAGAGAGGGGTATAAAATAACCCATTTTGACTCCCATCCTGGGAAAATAAACCACCAGGATTCTACCCAGTGGATAACTGGGATAGCTTCTAAAAAGGGAGACCAGAGGGAGGAAGGCAAGATGACCTATGAGAAAAAGGCGTTAAAATTCATCAAGGCCATTCAAAACAGCAACCAAGGTACAATTTCTTACTGGGGAAGATGTGGGAAAAAATGAGACAACTCTGTCAAGAGAAGTTTTCATAGGGACAAGAGAGACCATCAAAGGAAGATCCTCCAAATCCAAGGCCTTCACTAGATTAGTTACATGCTGTCACAATTGACAAATATCTACTATTGATTCACAAGATGGAATTCCATTCTCAGGATTTGAGCCCCAACCCTCTGTGGGCCACCAGCCCGCGTTTTTTGGGCTCAAGCCAAAGGAAGATTTGAATTTGGAGAAACCTGAAAGACCAACCTATTAGGAACATTCTATGTTCCATCCTTTCACCCCCACAAACTCTCCTATCCTAGCCAATGAAGACTCTGATTTGAATAGTATTCCTGTGATCAACTGGCTCTCCACCAATGGAGCATTGCATGAATTACCCCAAAAATAAGGCCCGTCAGATGATGAAAAATCTGATGCCCAAAAGGGGAAAATTAAGATTCTCTATCTGAATCCAGCCAATGACATTCTGAAAGCTTCTGATGCCGCTGAGGATTTCCAACCCCTGGTAAATGCTACCACCCAGCCCAAATTATTTTGCAAAGTTTTCCCACAACATATGGGCATAATTATACTCCAAGGCTGCCAGAAAGTTACCCATTGCCATTTTTGCATTAAAGTGTTACAAACCTCTGGTTCTCTCATGTCATGTCATATCATACCTAATTTTAGCACTTTTTATTTAAAGATTGATTTCTCTGGATCTGCCTCTTTTACCAGCCAACCCCAAGAAACTGCAGACAAGCTGCCCAAGCTATATTGTTCCCCAGGGCACTCTACGGCCCAGTACATTTCACAGAATATCCCCCAATCCTGCTTATTCAGAGTTAACCTTAAAAACTAATCTAAGACCCTGAAGCCAGAATCAGAGGACCATTACTATTTTGGGACAAATATTACTACCTGCCTGCCTATTTAGTGCCTATTACTCCTCTTGTGACCCTGCATCCCAACTGCTTTCAATAAACTGTGATTGCCAATTATTCAAACTATACCCAGTTAATTGATGTCTTCTATATAATGCTCACAGGATTAGTTGACTCTATGGTGCCCACCAATGGGCCTTGGTCCTTGCTCAGAAAATTTTTCTCCTATATTGTAAAGTTAGCCCCCATCTTGTGGTAGGCCCTTCCCTCTGGGCCCGCCAGCTGTCTTTCCACAAGTTCCCCTGAATATGCTGCAGGCTGGATCCCTGACACATGCAGAATAATCCCCTGAAAATGACTGGGTGAATGTCTCATCCCACTCACTAACAACTGGGGATTGGCAGCCACAGAACAGGCTGAGGAGGGCAAGTCCTCATAGAGGACTGGGGCAATAAGTCTTAGGAGCATCAAAGCATAGTTAGAGCCACAGATTTGAGGAAAGGGACCAACATATTCAGGATCCTTGCAAAATTTCACCAAGGAAGGATTCAAGGATGACAGGGTAAGCTAGGAGAAAAGACTGAAGCCAGGGGTGCTTTGAGCAAGTTTTTGGAGCCAAAACTGAAATTCAGAGACTAGAATAACAACCAAAGTGAATTCAAAGCCCTTGAAATGCCTTAAGAGCAGTTTTGAAGTTGGGGACAACCTAGGATTGGTATAGGTTAACTTTAGATTAGATTTTATATTAATTGCAAGCTTTTTTTCTAGGTTCAGACTTAAATTTAATATGCAGGTCAGGTAACACAGTGTTAGGGATTTATCTCCTGACTACAACAATATTTCCTTAATGGATAATAGATCAATTATACCAGTGGCCTCCCAATCAGACACCAACAAAGGATTTAAAATTTAATTATTTGTTGTAAATAACGACCAGGTTGGGGATCAAACCTGAAACCCTAAGAAAGAGTCTAGTGTTAGTACAACATCAACAATTCAATTTAAATTACCTAATTATATTGATCTAAGTCATTTGACTTTTGCTCTTGCTCTCAAATTTAAAAACATTAGTAAAATCTTAAGCAACGTCACTTACCGCCTGAGCTTTGATTGGCTGCCTGAACCATTTTTGACGCTTTCCAACCCGCTCTTCTCTTATGGCCACACAACGCTGTTGTTAGGTTATTCTCTTAAGACATGTAATCACTTATTTGTTATATAAAAACTTGTGGTTTACTTTATGAGCCTTTCTTTTCATTATTTTATATCTACCATCATCAAGCTCCGTTTATAACAATTAGTTTTTAAAATCCTCTCTTCAGCCATAATGGCTAAAACTTGGGCTTTATTCCTCTTATTTTCCTGTAACCACTTAGGTGTTTAGAAGTAACCACTTGGTTATTTAAGAGAGCTTAATTTACTATTTCACTTTTCCAACAATAAATATTGTTCCTTCTATTTTATCTTGCACACTTTTGTTTTTGATACTTCTTAGGACCATGAAGGGAAACTATTTCCTGTTCTGGCTTCTATTATCTCTCCTGCCTGTTATCCTTTTCCTTGAAGGGCCAACCTGTACCACTGACTGGTGCAACTCTTTTCCAGATGATTCCCATCAAGAGGAGTCCCTTGCTAACAGTTGGTTTAAGTATCCTTCTGGACATTGGTGGAGAAAATTCCACTATGGCTGCTCCACTACACCACCTCCACCAGCCAAGATTTCCTTGGTTAGACCCAATACATATTTCTAATTGTTGATGTACCTGGTAGGGCATTATCTTCTAGGAAGGTTCAGCTCCATTATGAGAAGGTTTGCATACTTAGTACAATTTGGACACATTGCATTGGTTACAGTTCCTATTGGTTTGGTTATCACAGGGCTTAACTTAGGAGCCTTGGACCACAAGATTAGGGAATCATTCCTTTTCAAGTGGGTCCCTGACACACGGCGCCTGTCAGGGCCCAGAATGCCCTAGACAATCAGCTAGCCTGCCTGGAGATAAAACAACCAACTTTTTGGGAAACATTACCAACTGCCTTCCTGGAAGGAAGCCCCCTTTATTAATGCAAATGGCCTGCGGTTTGCAAGGCCCACATGCCAGAAAACCCTGGCATTGAGATTAAACACAAAATTGGGTCTATTTGCTATCAGGAAACAGTAAATTGGGGAAGCAATTGTTCAATTATGCAATTGGACGCTCAATTACTTGTGGGTTCTAATAATAGCTGTGGCACCGTGGCATGCTGCAGCCAAACCAATGTTCATGATATACCAGCCGGTTTCCTTCCCCCCAGGTCCCAATGTGCAATTTATAAGCCATTTCACAAGTATCACAGGAAATGATGCCACCAAGCCTCTAGTGGTACAAAAGGCTAAGTATTTCCCAGTAAGTATAAATAGTGAGAAGGAGAAGCCTTATTTACTGTTTACATCTTAAATAAACAACTTGATGCCCAGGACCCATCATTTTCTTTCAGGAATTACCTAGTTTTGCACCAATATAATCATTATGTTTGCATCTATTTTCAAATCCACCACACAATACAACCCCCAATGTATGTTCTCTCCTGGCTCTGCTTCTGTCACTTTGGTTAAGCTACCTTGCACCATTGATTTTGAGTTCTTCCCCCCACCACCTTGATCTTCCTCCTGGCCACTCTAGAGTACCAATTCTGCCTACAATGAAGGAGATCCCCTCCACTCCCCCCTTGCCCAATGTGCCTCCTACCCAAGACTTCAGCAAGTTGGGGTTTGTTTACATCACAGGATTGGGGCTGACCAACCAGGTCATGCCCCATACTAGAAGTTGGTGTCCCTTGGCTACAGCTGTGAATTACATTGACATGATTTCACCAATTGTGTACATGGCCTTTCAGGTCTGGCCCACCTCCCCTATGGGAGTCCAACCAGACTCTGGTATGGTCTGTGACAGCGCTGTAATTACTAAAATAACTTATAGAGGCACTGGGAAGGACTGGAGAAGACCTGGAGAGGGTTTTAAAAATCAATAATTTTTAAGAAACCAATTCTAAATATTTTTTAATAAAGAGGTTGATGCCAGGAGTTTCCCCTTGGATCAAACATTTTATTGAACTTGAAATTAAGCAAGCAAGGGAATGAAAGGCTTGCTTGCCAAATTAAAAGGTCAGAAATAGAGTCTGGGAAGCCACAAGATAAAGGGGAAGAATTAAATTGGCTATAAGAAAATTTTGCATCCCTGAAACCTGGGTAATGGAGGGTTTCCCAATAGTTTTTACGGGTGGACTTCTGATTTACCAACACCTACAGGATACTTCAGGGGCCCATTACTTCTAGATGAATTTAAAATTATTGACGCTAATGTGAAAGCTTTTGATTGGTTGTCTCTTATGGTTTTCAAAAGCAGCTGACACCAGGCCAGTAGATAGTCCAAATTATTCCAGATTTTGTCCTAAGGAGGAGCATTGAAAGCAGGGGTCTGTGAGGTACAACAGTACAAATCTTTCATCCACTTTATGAGCCAATTCCTCTAAAAAATTAATGGGTTTGGCCAGTTTTTGGGAGGTTTTTTTGTACAAGGGAATAGTGTCCTATTCAAGGTCAAAGGGGGGAGTAACTTTAAACTGAGTGTGTCAGTGCAACATCCATTGACCTGTTGATCCTAACTGAGGAGCAAAATCTGTTTGTCATGAAGAGTGCTTCCTCCTCCACAATAATAATGTAAATGCCAAAGACAGAATAATCTATTTTCCAATTCCCAGGGCTTAAAAACCTTCTCAAGTGCAAGACCTGGCTTGCAGATGGTACTTTTTCCAATTTCCCAAAGCTGCTCAGCCAGTTTTAAATTTTCATGAACATGTTGATAATTGTGTTCTTCTCCTATTATTTATTTCCTTGCAAATAAAAAGAAGGATACCCATGACCATGCTCTTACAATTCTTAAGACCAGATTGGATGAAATCATTCCTGCATCAGAAGAAAACCCCAGGAGACCAGAGGATGAAAGAAGAAGGCCCTCTCCTAGGATAAAGAGGACGCCTCTTACTCCAAAACTCACTGTCAAGAATTTAGGTGTTGAATAAAGGATCTTTATTGTTGTTTGTCATATTGAGTTTTGTTGATAGATGGTTTTATGACAACAGCCTAGACTACCAGTTGGGTCTATGTACAACTACAGTCTGGCAGGTTCCTGTCAGTCTGTAGGAGAAGTTTCACTAGTCTGCAAGTAGACAGCAGCACACTCTATTAGATGCTTTCTGACTATCAGGCAGCAGCTAGTACAGTAGCTTTAAAAGCTATGGCAACAACCAAAAATACCTTGGATTTAAACAAAATGATTTCAGATTTAAACAAAATCCAAGTTGCGCAAGATTCAGAATTCAATTTTTTATAAAATTTCAGTTAATAAATGAACTTTCAAACAAAAAACAAAATTTCACTAGCCCATTATACAAAATTAGATCAAACATCAAGCGGTGTAGTTCAAACCACAAACAAAATGAACTGACGCAACAAGTAAAATGGATGGATGCTGTTCTGGATTATATTATAATCCAATCAGGATTCATATGAGGCACCAACAGAAGAACTAAAATGAAACAAAACTTGAGCAATCTAGAAGCAATATTACACAAGCACAAAACAAAATGAACTCACACAAGATGTGTAGTATGGGCGCCTAAAATAGAAAAATAACAATTTAACAGCCAATCAACAACTATCCAATTTAGTAACAGAGGCATTTTATTCATTTTCTTGGCTCCATATTTTTATGGAATGGTTTTGAGAGCCTTCCAAATATGGACTCAAGATTACAATAAAAATAAATCTTTAAATTTTAAATTTTCTACTTTTAGTGATTTTATCCTAGGTTTTTTACAATGGTTTTTAATAGCAACATTTTTGACAGCACCAGCAACCAAGCCAGCAGCAGCCAAGCCAGCTTCAATGGAGGCAAGGCTCAGAACGTGAAGGCACCTGTTTAAACCCAAGCCTTTGAGGCAGGTAACAAGGAAGCTGACCTGTACCTGACCACTGACCCCTATGGCTTTGACTTGTTTGAGAGTCACCTAGTATCTAGCTCTGCCCCTGCTCCCGTACCCACTCCCGCACAAGCTGTCCACCAACCAACCAATCAGGATGGCAACCTTGATTTGGAACAACTTCCTGCCACCAGCCAACCTGCCCCCCCCCTACAGCCAATCAGGCTTCAGCTCCCCTGGCCCAGTGCCCCAAGTGACAAATCATCACTGCCCAAATTCTTCAGGAAATTGTGGCACTTAATCTACAGGGTCTGTCCTAGGAACAGATTGCCGCCCAGTTGCAATTTAACCAGGCTACTGTCATGCGGGAATTCAACAACCTGATGAATAAGGGGAATCTGATTGGGACAGCCAAGAAGCCCAAGAAGGCCCCCAAGTCCCAAATCAATGAGGTGTACCCAATCATGCTTGACCTCCTCCAGCGGGATCCCAAGCTTCCATTGACCCAGGTCCAGAAGCAACTTGCGCACCATAACATATGGGTGTCTGAGCGCATGGTGCAGCTCTGGATGTATGGGAAGGTGGCTTCCATACAGGTTCTTACCAATTTTGCCGGCAAACAATGGGATGGTGCTGAGGATTCCCCATATGACACTGCCATCAAATCAACCCCAGTCTGATACCTTACTAGTCTAACTGATGATGTCATGTTCATCTCCTATTACAAGCTATCAATAGCTTTTGATTATTTTGGCAAGCAAGGAAAAGCCACCGCTAAGAATAGAAGAAATAAGGTCAAGAAGGGGACGTTCATTGGTGCATTTCTGGCTGTTTTAGCCAAGGGTTTTGTCTACTATTGGAAAACCCCAGATTTCATCAATGGCTACTCATACAGCCACATCCTCAGTGGATTACTTGACTCCTGGGATAGCTTGAATTCCAAGGACCCAGTTTTCTTGAGCCACCAGATGGAGGGTAGCTCCGCCGCCCTTGAGGCCATCCAGGGACGCGGGCACCAGGCCTCAGTCTACCCCGCCAGCCATGCAGACATCTATCTGGTTGATGTTGTCTTCTTCAACATGAGATCCACATTACAGGAGCGCCGCTCTCAGGCTTTCAACAACCTCTATCTTGGGGTTCTTGACCAGAATTTTCTCTTTGGCAGCCAGATGGTGGCTGACTTGTTTGCGCATATGATTTTCCATGTGAACATGGGCAACCAATCAAGTAAGGATAAGCGCCTTCCACCTCGGGCCACTGCCACCTACCAGCCCATCCCGCCAATGACCAATGAGGAATACAACAAGCGTTATATGGCAGCCATCACACAAAATCCTCCTGCCTCCACCCCCGCCACCAACACCCCTAACCCGCAAGCCCAACCCAATCCCAGACCCCTACAGGCCAGCACCACCTCTATGTATTCCTTCCTGTGTTATTCTGCCTCCTAGGCATCACTCTCCCCTGCCCCAATAAACCTCTGTCACCAAACATTTTCTATTTATATTATCTTTTTTTGAATTTAAATTGTTCATGTCTCTTTGTTTATAGTTGGTCTTATTCTTTATGTTCAGCTTATTTCTATAAAATCATATATTTACTATGTCGTGTATCTAGATCCAGAACATGGTTATTTTTAGCACTTAAACATAGCCCCTTGTGAAAATATTAATAACAATTTGGTGATCAGCTAAATTAGAATTAAAAAATTATAGTGTTAACTGTTTTTAGATAAAGTTGTTACTGATCCAAATTCAAAACCTTAATGATAAACTTTAAGCCAATCAGGAGCCAAGTAATAAAGTGATTGTTGTGACATAAAGGGTCATTCAATAATTCTTTGATTCATGTGCGTTAATTAATATGATTGGCAATGGCGTATAATGGCAAAACATCCAGCCAATCATATTTATTAACGCACATGAATCAAAGAATTATTGAATGACCCTTTATGTCACAACAATCACTTTATTACTTGGCTCCTGATTGGCTTAAAGTTTATCATTAAGGTTTTTAATTTGGATCAGTAACAACTTTATCTAAAAACAGTTAACACTATAATTTTTTAATTATAATTTAGCTGATCACCAAATTGTTATTAATATTTTCACAAGGGGCTATGTCAAGCGCCAAAAATAATATGGTAATCAAGGAAACAATGCCAACACAAAGCAAACAACACATATTGAGATGAGCGTAAAACATATACAAAATGGGTAAAAAGATGGGATAATGTAGTAGATGGGAAAACAAAAAGGAATAAACAATGAGGCAACAGTATCAAAATAATACAGAATTTATTGGGGCAAAAGCTATAAAAACATATGAAAAGGTTAGTAAAAAACAAATGAGAGAACTTAAAAAACTACTCAAAGACCTCAACTTGGTGATTACCAAAATCAAGGACATGGACTGCAAGGTCAAAGCCAAAGTTAAGTTGGCCGTCCTCACTGGGGACAAAATTGACTAGGTGTCTGCAAAGGCACTAATGATGAAAATGCCAGGCACCCCAGAGAAGATTATTGAGCGTCTTCTCAACATCCAGAAGACGGTGGTTGAGGGCCTCCAGTTCAAGGCGTACAATCTTTCTGCACTGTCTGTTTGGGTTGACAACCCGGAGATGTATGAACATCTCAAACCTGTCAAGTGTGCCAGGGCAGAGGATACTAAATTGCCAGCGTAATTGATTTTGCCAAGAATGGCCAAGCCGGCCAAGGCTGCAGGCAAGGAAGAAACACAAGAAAGTAGCCTAAAAACAAAAAAATTAAATTTTCAAAATGCTTACCTTTTTTTAGAAAACATAGACAGTAAACTCCACCAAGTCATGGTCCCCTTTGTCCTGGCCACTTTTTATGCAAATTATGCCACTCATGCAGCCAAGCAGTTGTATCTGTCCCCCCCTCTTGTGCGGGAGCTGGAGGATTGCATCCATGAGTCCTTTCCTATGTCCAGGGAGGCATTGGCTGGGCTGACGCATGGAGAGGGGGCATCCAAGTGGGCAGTTACTGCCTACAAGAATGCCCAACTGGTCTGCCTGGACCCAGTTAACCTTAGTGAAGTTTACTGTGTAAACTCCATTGAACTTGTTTGGGACGTCCTGGCAATGCTCCCATTCAAGAATGCACCAGAGATGGGCCAGGCTCATGTGGCTGCTTGCTTCTGCTTCTTGTTGGAGCATACCCTATCTTACCTTCTGGACAACTTTGGGCGCGCGGTGGGCAATTTGGCTGTTGCAGATGCAACAGCCGTCAAGAAAACTAAGATCCTCCTTGCGGACTTTGGGCTAGCCTGGAGTGCAGATGAGACAGGGCTCCCCTTGGCAATGGATCTTACCTTTGCAAAGACCAGGCACAATAAGAAGATCAGTGCAGTCTTTAATAAATTGTGTGAGTTCACAGAAGCCTTTGCTGGGCAAAGGCCTCACTTGGTGGTTTACCTTGGCTATCTTTTCTTTGTTGGGATGAGAGCCAGCGTAGAGGATCTAGACGGGGTCCTTCTGGGAATTAACAAGGCCCAGCTTGCACTTGACTGGAAGAAGGTCCCCCCTGGATATGACTTGGTGGACCATGTAATCCAAGACACCCTGGTCCTGAAAGGTATTTACAGGTTTGCTCCCCGCCCAAAAAGCTGCTCCTCAGTTCACACCTTACCCTACTCCCCTTTGCCAGCAGGAGGGAGGTTTTTAATAAGGGCATATCCACCGTCCACGGTGTGGCAGTAGAGGTTGTGCACCACCTCTATTGCAGGGTGGGTACATACCAAAGAACCCATTACAGGTGTTCACAATAAATTCTCTCTTCTAATAAAAATAATTACAAATTCATATTATTTTTATCATAATAAAATTTTCTAATTCTTATTTAAGCAAACCAGTTTTGCAAAATATATTGCAGAAACAGGCTCATAAAAGCATAAAATAATATGTTAATAAAATAAATTCTAATCTGTACATTTTATGTTTAATATTTTTAAAACTATTTTTATATTTATTTGACAAAAGCAGTATAAATATATTTGCGTAATCCAGTATCAAGCGTTTGGGATTACCTCAGATGGTATAATAAAATAATATATAATAAAATAAATAAATTACTTACATCTATTGATGGATCTTCTGAATGTGATTGCGGGTGTGGAAACATCTAAATATATAATGATAATCAATAAATCTTGAATAGTAAATAAGAGAATAATAAAAATTGGACACACTAAGCCTTTTATTGATTGGCTGTTTGGCTAGGCACATGGGGATGAACAAATCAGCGTGGCCATAGAATTTGGCCACGGTCTCAGCTGGGAGGGTATGGATCCCGGCCTGTAGCAAATCAAACAGGTCCTCAGTCCCAGTTGGGGTTCTTTGCTTGACAACTTGCTTGAGCCACCCAAAGACTTCCTTGATGGGATTTAGGAAGGGCAAATAGGCGGGGAGGAAGAGAAGGTGCATATTTGCTGTGGCCAATTGCTGGGGGTCTACTGCAATGCTCGTGTCAATTGATGGAAATTATTCAAGATTGTCAGCCACTTTGTGGAGACCAACGTTATCCAACACAATGACATTGGTGAAGCCAAGGCTTGTGCACCTCAGGTGCTCTTGGACCAATCAAAGAAATGATAGAAAGGTCCTGCTGTTATGTGAACCCAATATCATTTGGTAGAGCTTGACCCCCTTTGGACCAAGGAGAGCCACCATTGAGTAGGCTGTGGCGCAGACTGCAGCACGCCAAGCCATCCAGTCATTGGAGCCTTTGGGGACATAGCCATAATCATTGCACATTGATGAGGCAAATGCCAATTTGTCAATAAAGTAAAATTGTACTGTCCCCTTGGCTTTGAGGGCAGTGTACGCCTCTGTGTATTTTTTCTGTGTCTCAACATTGGCTGGGCTGTTTCTGTTGTAGGGGGATACCCCGAGCTTTTTCCAAAAAAAATCACATTCCCTTCACCAGATGGTAGTAAAAGGAAATCAAGGCCTCAATCCCAAAAGTAGATTTAACCATGGCCTGTATATTTGCCAGTTCAAGATGGCAGTCCCTGGCGGAGTTGATGGTTTAGCTGCATGACCTTCCTGTGGTCTCCGTTGATAACAGGGTGATTCCTTGCAAACAAGCAGAAATAAGGGGTGATGCTAAGATGCAATCTGGTAATGGTCAAATTAAGGTGGAACGTTGCAACATATGAGCATGAACTACCACCTTGATGGTGTTGCAGCTCTGAATATCAGCAATGGGTGAAGGAGTTACAGTTTGTCAAGGGGAGAGTGAGAGTTGGGCGCATTGTCTGTCACACTGCTCTGCTATGAGGCTGTCTGGGTTGTACGGTTACTTTGGTAACTAGACCTGATAAGGATGTGCGTAGGCTGCCCAGCAACAAGGAGGGGACACTCCTGCCTGCTCCAAAAGGACAGGTGTATTAACAACGCGGTGGTAAGTTCAGGCCTTAAATTCACTATATTCTAGACCGGTATGGGTGTGCCACTAGGAAGAATAACCATAGCCTGCTAAAAATACAACAAATGGGAATGGTACCACCTCTAACAGACCAGAAAAAACAATCAGACAAGCAAGAGAGGGGAGCCATGCTCCTCACTCCCAAGGGACAACAGACAACACAAACGGACCCCAGACTAAGGAAAAAACTGCATCTTTCTTTCAAACAATGGTTTCATCGTGGGCAGAGAAGGCAGCAGCAATACCAAAGGAAGGACAAATAGAGTGTGGAAACGTGGGAACCACCAGGAACCTGCCGCAAAGTGTGATCAAAAGTTTACGCAGGCTACACACTGTAGAAGTAATGACAGTGGTGAATAGAGATTGGCTCTTTTGCAGAGTGGTGGAAAAATGTGGGTTCACACCTGTACATATTTCAAAACTAGGTAAGGGAACAATACTAATGAAATTTCAGAAAAAGGCACAGAAGGAGCAGGCCATGAGGACAGAATTTGGGACAAAGACAGAGGAAATCACGGTTTGCGACGTGGGGACTGAAGTTGGGAAATTCTTAATACAAAATGTACCGCCGGTAGTAAACGCAATGGAAATCAAAGAAAAGGCAAAAGTCTTGGGCAGGGTAACCAGCTGTGTGGAGAACCAAAAGTCATTGAGTATTAAGCAATTGGATGGTACGCAGAAGAAGTTTGTCACAGGAACTGGGGATTATGTCTTGAAGGTGGAACTGGTGAAAGCAGTGAATGAGCTGCCGCGTTCATTGAGTGTAGGTGGTTGGAAACTTCCACTCTGCCCTTTGGACAGGTGCTTCCACTGCGGACTAAAGGGACACGTCAGTGCAAAATGCCCAGTAAATATGGCAGCTGAGGAGGAGAGAAGGAAGAGAGTGGAGGAGGGAAAGAAGTTGGGGGCACAATCAGCCATGGCTTTGGCAAAGTTGAAGGAGTTGAGTGAGAAAGAGATACAGGCAAAGAACCTAGCTCCTGTAAGCAAAAACCCAGTTGTCCCTAACAACAAAAGTAAGAAAGCGGCAAGGAGGCTGAAGGTGGCCAAAACTTTGGCTATTGACGGCTTTGGAGTCACTAAAGATGCTACCCAAAGCAATTCTCAGCTAGGACCACTGATAGCAGAGAATGGTGGAAGGAAGCGGCGCGCTACTGTAGTTAATACAGATATCCTAAGGAATCAATGTCTCAGGGATGTGGTGGTTTTGGCCAAAGTATCCTTTGTCAACGCAAGCCCAAAGGAAAAGGATACATCCAAGGCTTAGACGGAAGCAGATACTTTGGTCAAAGTGGAAATCAGAGAGGAGGAAAAGATGGAAACAGAAGACAACCTAGGTCAAGGGAAGCCCAGAGGCCAAACAAGATCATGAGGTTGCCAAAAGGAGAAATTTACTGTACCCAGCAATGTGATTGTCAGTGTGGATAAAACCATACAGATAGTCCCATCTGCAAACAATATTGATTAAATGAGTATGAAGCTAGAGTTTGCCAACGTCCGAGGTTTGGGGGAACTTAAACAAAGACAGAGGCTTACATATAGATTATTGCAACATGACATCAATATAGGAGTATTCACAGAGACCAAATCCAAATCAGGTGTGGAGGAAGAGTGGAGATATCAATTTGCTCCGACACAGTCATTTTACTCTCACTTAGTGGAGGAAACAGAGGAAACAACAAAAAGGGCAGGACCAAAGGGACCAATGAAACCAAAGGGAGGTGTAATAATCTGGTGGAAGAAGAAAGTCAAAGTAATACAAAAACTGGAAATAGTACCCGGCAGAGCATCAGCCATCCAGGTTGAGGTGAAGTCAGGATGGCAATGGGTAGTGGGCCTATATGCACCAAACAATCCTACAGAACGGAGGGCCTTCTTCCAGGAGGTCCAAAGGAAAGTGGGAGAGTTAGGTATAGGCGGAAATGTGATACTGGGGGAGATGTAAACTGTGTGATCTCTGGGTGTGACAGAATTGGTGCATCAAGCAATTGGTCTGCAGATTGAGGAGCAACAGAGTTAGCACAGTTAATGGCATCAATGGGGGTAGTGGATGTGTGGAGAAAGGGTGATTGAGAAGGTTTAGAGGAGGCTGAAGGGTGGACTTTCTTTAGAGAGAAACACTTCTCCCAAATCAACATCATCACGGTCCCTGAAGTAATGTTGCAAAGGTGTAAGATAAGTGTCAGAAATTTGGTGTCAACAGATTCAGATCACAGACCACTGGAACTGCTGGTGAAGGAGGAGCAGGAGGCACAAGCAGGGAAAGGAATCTGGAGGATGAACCCTAGACTTGTAGAGTGGTCTCCACTCCAAGATCTCCTTACAAAGAAACTTAATTACTACTGGAACAGGTTACACTACATATACAAAATGAAGGAGGAAAGGGCTTATGATGTCTGGAAGATGACCAAGGAGGAAATCAAACAGACTTGTGAGAACTTTGGGAGACTGATGAATTCAAAGATGACAAGATATCAGGCTAGGGAGTCCAAATTTGTCAAGGTGTTTAGGAAAGCAAGTGAAATGGAGACATCAGTTTTCACAGAACAAGCAATTCAATATGCCAAAGCAATTGGAGATTTCACAGCAGATAGATTGAAGGCTTCAAAGGCAAAATGGAATGAGAAGTCCAACACAGACCTAGCGCTCCTGAAGAGTGCAATTGAAGTATTCCGACTGTCAGCTAGGATTGTAGAACTATCATTTCATGGAGCCACAGTAGACACAAGAGAAGGTTTGACAGAGGCGGCCAAGGAGTTCTATGTGGATCTGTATAGTGAAGCAGAAAGCAACAAGGCAGCAGCTGAAGATCTCATTGAAGGTCTACAGGTTTTATCAGTAGAAGGAAGGAAGTCCTTGGGTTTGCCCATAGGATGGCAAGAGGTAGCAACTGTGATTCAAAATTCAAAGAATGGAAAATCACCAGGAATTGACGGAATAGTAATGGAGTTCTACAAGTTTTACAAGGAAGAGACGTCATCAATATTATGCAAAGTTTTCAATGAGATCTTGGACCCAGACATAGGTGTCACAACCAAAGAATGGGTGAGAGGGATAGTGACAATGCTGTATAAGAAGGGTGATCCAACCAACCTTGCAAACTATAGACCTCTTATGCTATTAAATGCAGACTACAAAATACTCATGGGAGCTCTGATTAGGCGCTTGAGGAACAAGCTGAAGGATGTTGTCAGTGAAGAACAGACGGGATTCATTCCCAGACAATCAATAGCGGACAACCTAATGCAGTACTTCTTAATCAAGGAATGGACTGAGAAAAATGATATCTGGGAAACTGGATGGATGATGTTCTTAGACCAGGAGAAGGCCTACAACAGAGTGAGTCATGAGTTTTTTTGGAAGGTGTGTGTTAAGATTGGGTTTCCAAACAATGTTGTGAGCATGTTAAAAGCAATATACGGAGTGGTGAAATCTAATATTAATGTGAATGGGAATCTATCACAGCCATTTGAGGTTAAAAGAGGTGTACGTCAGGGAGATCCATTTTCTCCATTGTTGTTTGTCCTTGTAATAGAATCACTGTCAGCGGCCCTTCTAAAGGCCAATTGAAAATTTCTAAAAATCAACAGAAAGCGCTACTTTCACTTGATGTAGGAGGACAATACATGGATTTTCTGTAGGGACAAGGAGGATGAGGCGAGGGTAATGTGTGTCTTAGATAAGTACCAAAGGGCAAGTAATGCAAAGGTGAATCTTTCCAAATCCCAATCAATTACTATTAGAAAGACGGCGGCATGGATGAACAACTCAAGCCAGCAAATCCCTTGTTTGGCAGACGGGGAGGAGTATAAGTACTTGGGATGTCCCATCCAGGGAGGAATGTTGCCGGAGAAAATCTGGAACTCCCAGGTAACCAAGATAACTAAAGAGGTGGGAAAGTGGAAGTTTCTGAATCTTTCTTACCGTGGAAGGGCCTTGGTTCTCAACACTTTTGTATTATCCAAACTATGGTACTTGGCCGGGGTGGTTCCACCGACACCATCAGCAACTAGGACAATAAAGAAGATAATAACAAATTTCATATGGAATGGCCAAGCAGCAAAAATCAGATACAAGGATCTATGCCAGGAGACAACAAAGGGGGGCATTGGACTAATCAAATTTGAGACTATGCTAGAGGCAATTCAATTATGGTGGTTAGCGCGCATTGCAAATGATGAGAAGCTAGAGGTGTGGTTACCTATATTGGAAGATTATCTAAACAAGGCACAACTGACTGAAACAAAGTACAACCAAGGTTTGAGATGGGGGATTAACCAGAACACTAAGGTAGCAGCAAAATACCTACCAGGCTGCTGGAAGGACATTTTTAGAACTTGGACAAAAAACAATGGTAGAATCTTGGTGGACAAGTGGACATTACAAAAAGCAAGAGCCATTCCCCTGTGGGGTGGGGAATGTGGATTGGACATAGATGCTCAGACCCAGAAGGCCTTTTTTAAGATCACTGGGGAAACACACTGGGGCAATATGATTACAGGCAAAGGCAGATTACTAAGGAGATTGGAACCACTAAAGAACTCTAAACCCTTGGACAAAGTTTACTTTAAAAAGGGGTGGGATATAGTGGAGGATCAAAATCACTGGCCAGTGAAATTGAGACAATACTGTAAACCATATGAGAACCTAGATGGGGATGATCAAAACATGATTTTGACAAAAGCAGAAGCAGTGCAAGGGCGGTTCCAAAACAACGGACCAAGGTTAATGTGGTCTGAATGTTTGGTGAAGTTAAGAAGAATGTTGAGGGTAGGGAAAGATGACGGGGTTCTCCTGGCTGAATTCTCTAACTGAGACTATTGTAAAAACCAATCCAGGGAATTTGCTCTGAGATACATGCTGAAGCAAATGACAGAAAAGGAGGTGAAAAGAGGGCTAGTCAACCTTTGGGGGAAGATAGGAGCAGGATGGGACATTGCAGTTCAGAACTTTCTATACCAACTCAGAGGGGGGATCCTTCACACAGGAGAGGTGTTACAAAAGTGGCACAACAAAGAGGACCCTGTGAACTTTGCTTGCAAGGTTTGCGGGGAAGTGGAATTGACAAAACACATATTCCTAGAGTGCTTGGAAGCAAGAACAATATGGTCATGTGTGTTCCACTGGTACAATTGGTACCATCTTGAGAAGGAAGCAATTTGGGTCACTTGGCAATGGCCCAAACTCTTGGATGCAATCCCATCACATGTGTTTTATGCTAATGTGGAGGGTGAGAAGGTTTGTAGATTGGTGTGGGGTGAATCCCTCTTTGGTTTATGGCTTGCCAGAAACGAGAGAACCTTTTTAGGTCCCGGTCAAAGAGCGCGTCCAACTCAAGACTTTGTGAAGCAACGGCTGCTTGCAGCTGTTGGTAGCAAGGGCAATCCTCTTTCTGCTGAGTCTGCCAAATCACAGGTCAGTCTGGTATCTTATTTCACAGAGGAAACAGATATGCATGTTTCAAGTCCGGCTGGTCTGCCTTTACAGACTAGTACTCCAAACAGATAAGAATATGTAAGTTAGAGATAGTGTGAGCTATCTCAATCGTGGGTGGGAAACTGCTTCATGCAGCAATTGAGTGTGTCAAGGTGCAAGTCCTTGGGATACATCCTGTCAAGTTGACGCATACTCAATTACTTCCTTTGGGGGGTAAAACAAAAACTCAAAGATGGTAGTCCCAGGTGATCCACTGGTGGATTGCCCATTTGTGCTCCTTGGTGAGCATGGTGGAAACATGCAATGATTTCTCTGCGGCAAGGACACAACCAGTATTGATGAATTTTTGGAAGGTCTTGCTGGCGTACTTGGGATTCACTCTAACAAGGGCCGCAGCCGCCTTGTAATCACCCAATTCCCGCATTAGCTTAAGCAGGATGATGTGTTTGATGTGGGGATGCACTTCTGGGTGGGCTTTTTAGCGGTGGAGATTGACTCGTTGGCATTGGGCACAACACAGGGCATAGGTACCTTGGTATAGAAGGCTGCAACTTTTTTTAACACCAGCTGTCCCACATTGGTTTGATAGAAATTGGGCTCCTTGTCATCCTCCTGATTGCCATCACTGATGTAGGGCTCATAGCTAGTATGAAGTACAGGCTTCACCTTCTCCAGCATGGCTGACAGGACCAACTCTTGCTGGTACACAACGTCAAACACATACAAAGTAAGTTCTACCTCCTTGTTTCTAACCATTTTGGTAGTGGTAACCTTGGTGGGCTTCCGGGTCAGCTTTGGGACCCAAGGGTTTATGCTCTGCACCCTAACAGCTTGTGCTCCTTGAAACAGCTGTGTCAGTGCAGTGTCACTATGGAACTCTCCTCTCCTGTCTCCTCCTTGAGTAGGCACTTGGGTTGCACTAACTCTATTATTTGACCCGCAGGGCAACCGCACCCGCAGCGCACAATGGGTGTATTGATACTCTGTTGTTGTGTTCCTTCCATTTTAAAATTTAATAAAATATTAAATAAATTTCAATTAAGTTACTCCCTAATTATATTTTTTGCTTTTATCTGAATATGGATATGTAATTAATATTTTTCCCGGCCAATATACTAATTATAGATTTTTTATTTCTTAATTTGTTGTTTCTGGTTTACAACGCCTATTTTAGAATACCCAAAATATATTTCACCCATTTCCTCAGATTTTACGCCAAATTAAGCACCCAACACAATATTTTTAAAATTTATGTTTCAGATCTCATGTCTTGTTTTAGATACCTTGGTATCATTCTTGATTACAATCCATTGCACACATTGCGTGAGTGATTTTGTTTACGTAGTGAGTTGCTATTGTGTTTTGTTTTTGGTTTGGGTTTTGACACACCACGCTTGGGTGTATTTTGTCACCAATTCACATAGTAAACATATGTACACCAAAAGTCAACTCACATCATTTTGTTTGTGAATTAATGTTTTTGTATTGTATTTTGAATGGTTTTGCTTTGCGTGTGAGCCTTTTGTTGCTGTGTTGACTCATTTTGCCCATTAGCGCTAATAAACCCTGTTAACAGAGTGTATATTTTAACCTGAGAGTTGGATTTTGTTTAAATCTGAAATCATTTTGTTTAAATCTGAGGTATTTTTGGTTGTTGCCATAGCTTTTAAAACTACTGTAGCAATACAATGATAAATATATGTACTCTCTATCTACTAGGGGTGATTATTATGCTCAATCTTTAATTGGGAGAGCACCTTATATAGGGTGGGCAAGCCCTCTTACCAGATTATTATCTGACACTTCTAACTCTTATTTATCAATCTTCTATTTTCCAGACTGTCAATCTTAACCTCCAGAGCTAGGCAGCCATGCTGTGCAGGCATGGGGCTTTAATTAATTACCGGACCTCATGTAAGTGTAACAGGGTCCCAGCGGCATCTTATCTACTATTCATGCATATTTGTGATTTGGTTACACTATCAATCCATTATTTGCATCTTTTACTGCCCTTATAAACGACCTTTCATATTGGTTGTATGTTCAGATTTGAGGCCTGACACTAAAATTCTTGGCAGAGGCACGTCCATCAAGAATGTTCTTGAACCATCAAGCTTATTGGCTAATGTGCAAACCAATAGAAAGTCTGGAAATGAATCATTATCAAGCTTTGGAGTAACTTTCAATATTGTGATTACCCAAAGCTATCAATGAGATCATATTGATACTTATTTAAGCTTGACAGCTCTGTGGCAACTGGTTGTTGGGAGCTAATAAGTCAGAAGAATGATGGTCAAGTCTACCACATTATTCCAAAATCCTGACACATACCCTTAGAGTTTGCCCTACCATAATCATATTATAGTTGATTTTGAGCAAACTCAGGTAAATGCTTTCATTAAAGTCTTCCAATGCTACCCTCAGGGATGCTACTTTCACTTTCAGCAAGCACTCTGCCACTGCCTCAAAAAGGGCTCCAAGCTTGATGAGCTCATCAACACAAAAGAGAGTAAAGAGTCCAAGGAGTCTTTAGCTGCTTTGCTGCCCCTACCTAGTGAGTAAGGAGGAGACTAATGCCTTCTATGATGCCCCCCTCTGTCATCCTTATATCACTTCAAATCAAGCTACCTTTGCTCCTTTCATTGAGTATTTTGAAACTCAGCAGGTGGGAGTCTTTCAAGGAGCACACCTCATCAGAAAAGATGGTGAATCAATTCTGTAGAACTGCTTCAAGCAGGTAAAAGACATCCTGGTTAAGACCACCTCTTCCCTAGATTGGTGGCATAGCCAATTTGCAACTAGAGTCTGGGTCAATAATCCCAAATTTAACAAGATCATGGTGCATCTCAAGACCCAGAAAGCCATCTCTGCCTGCCTTTTCAAGACTGAAATGAAGAATAAGGATGAACCTATTTTAAAAAAACCAAGGCGGTGAAAAATTACAGTGAGATCTTCAAGGAAGTACTTGCTTAATATCCTAAGGATAATAAGCTTGAACACTTGCAGCTTATATCTGTGGCTGTCTTGACCAATTTTTTATCCTTTTCCTTGATAAACTGTTTTTCTTATCTCAGTTTTTTGTAAATTCTTTGACTTTTCTTTAGTATTTTGCAATACTATATGCCTATTTTAAATTATAAGTCATATATAGTTTAGATAAAAATGGCTGTTTTAGGGTACTTCAATTTTGGAGCTTTACACACCCTTGTTGCTGCTAATTGACCCCTTAATTTTATTGTAGATTTGAAATGCTGAGCCTTTTTTAATCCTGGAGCACTTTTTAAATGTTTTTATATGTTTTTTGGCTTTGTCAAGTATATACTCTGGGAAGTATAATAAACGAAATAAAGGGGAAGATTAAGAAGAGAATGATACTTTATTTAATATGAATATAGGTTAATATATGGTATCATGAGAAGCCACATACTGTCCATGTACGTCATAGAAGTTATGGGGCTTATCTGAGTAATGTTCCTCTTAAGTCATGAGGCTTACTCAAGTTGTATTCCGCTTAGGATCTGGATTGTGTGATCCCCGTAATAGATGGTCAAATGATAGTAGTGCCACCGGCTTATTGGTTGGATGGTGAGCCGCTTGGTGATTCATTTGGTGAACTACTCAGGGCGTTAATTCCCCGAGAGGGAGTAATCGAAGATGTTGTGACAGTGATAAAGCTGAGGTCTATTAAATTTGGACAAAAACATATGTAGTTATACGTGAAGTTATTGGTTTTTACTCCAAGTTGGTTATTTTTAGGCTTGAACTCAAAAACAATTCACTTTTTTAAATTGTAAAGTCCATTTACATCCTCAAAGTAAAATGTCTTCAATCTCGAGGCCTTAATCCTGATCCAAATATTTTTGATGTTTTAAGTTCACCTAAAAAACCCAGAATTGGGCCCCCACTTTCACCCTTGGATCTTACAAGTTTACTAAAAAAGCCTGATTGAATGCCAAGCTGCTGTGGGGTTTGATGATTTTAATCGCATTCGTTTGAAAAAGTGGTCTTTAAATTAGCATTTGTATTAGAAATATATTTAAGAATTAGCTGCCCTATTTTGATGCTAGCATCTGGAAAATCTGGCTTGTTGGGTCAAAAATTTAATGTCAGCTAACTGGGATGATGAAGGAAGCTGCAAAAGGACCTTTTAGAAGTTGTGAGCTAAAGTTAGAAATATTAATAAAACTATGATAATGCAAGAAGCAAATTATACAGTTCATCTAGGAAAGTCTAAAGTAAAGAACTATCATCCACAATTGCGTGGCGCCTTCAGTCGCGGCAATGATTATGTTTATGATATCGTGAACTATGGTCAAGAGAAACTAGCTGCTTCCTCATCCACAAATCAAATCAAAATATTTGAAAAAACTAACCTAACTTCATCCCTGACCCTCGAATTTCATAAAGATACTATAACTGGGTTAAAAGCTTGGAATCAAGCTTCTGATCAACTTTTGCTTTCAAGCTCTAAAGATGGCTATATTGCTTTATGGGATCCCAGAGCTTCCAATGCACCTATAAACACATGGCATGGTTAGTACTGCCACATAAGTTAAAGTAAAGTACTTTTCTAATATAGCGACTTAGATCCTGGAAGTGAAATAGCCTCGTTTGATTTTAACTGCGAAGGAAACATTTTGACTGCAGGAACTTACTTGAATGAATCTACAAGAGAAGCCAAAATCTTATTTTGGTATTACCAGAAAAATTTAAAAGCTAAGAACATATCGTAGGGACGTTAGGACTAAAAGTCTCTTCCGTCAGTTTGTTGACTCTCATAATGATGACATCACAGAAGTAAGACCTTTTGAGGTTGGTTCTTCTTACACAAGTAATTGTAGATTCGTTTCCATCCCACTATATCCCATCAACTTCTCACTGGGGCGATGGACGGTCTTATTTGCTCCTTTTCTTTAAATGAAGTTGAAGAAGATGATGCTCTTGATAAGGTCATTAATTCGGGTGCTTCTATTTCGCATGCCAACTACTTTGGTAGCAATAGTCAGTTCATATACTCCATGAGCCATTGCGAGACATACAGTCTATGGTCGGCTGAGGTACATAAGGTTAGATCCAAGGGTGTTAACTTTAAAAGGGCGATCCTTTGTTTGATTTTGGAAGCATGAAACATGCCTCCATTCATGAGTTTTCCATGGATTATGGAATATGCTCAAAGTATGATTTCTTGAGCAACATTCTTTATTATATTGGTGGATCTTTTAAGTAATTCAGTACTTTGAGATTTAGACTTATATCTAGAGGAGAGATAGGTATATATAAAGTGAATCCAACTGGTCGTCTTGAACTCTGCGAAGTTCTTGAAGGAGGGCACCATGACGTTGTTAGGTCTATTCACTGGGATTTACCGGTATTCAACCCCTTAAAGTTTATAAGCCTTACTCTGCCTTTTAGTCGGGAGAGTTGATATCTGCTGGCGAAGATGGTAACTTGGCTAGTTGGGGTTTAAGACAGGCTTGTGATTCTGAAGCAAACGTGACCTCAAGAATAAGCAAGGTAAGTATAGGTTTAACGACGATTTCTTATATTTTTAGGGCCCAAGTAAACCAAGGTTTTCGCCGTATTAGCTTCCTTTTTTAAAATAGAAATGAAATTAGATGGCTTTTTAATCAGCTTTAGATATTTTAAGCCTCAATCTTGGTACCACTTAAAACCATTCAGGTATTTTCGTATTATTTTCAAGGAGGCATCCTGTATATGTTACATAAACCTGTTTATATTAAACCCCCGGTTTGATTTGATAGCAACCTATCGTTATAAGCATACTAAAGACCAACACCTAACATGGGAAAGTGTCTAGAGTAGGCTTAGGGGAAGAAAGATTAGAAGAGAAAGTTGATCATTTTTTTGAAGTATTATGGGATTATATAGTAGGAGGCATGAATCAGGAATGGGATATTGATCCTGGTGATGGTTTTGGTATTGTATTCCAGAAGTGGCCATGTGAAGGATCAGTATTAAGATTTGTCTTATTAATCAAGTGACAATCATTATACCAAAATTGGCTTATTTTTCCATTTGGTTCCAAGTTGCAAAACATCACTATCTGAAAGAATCACTTCTCTTCAGGGGCCTTGTCAGGTGGTAAGCTTTTGTTGACAACTGCTTTATGACAATTTTGTGGGTGTGAGGGTTGTGGTTCTGGCCACCTTGCTGATTCTGAGACAGTTTTGGTGGTTGTCTTTAAGATTTATCATGATTTTTTTTGAATCTCACAGGGCAGGTACAGTAGTCTTCACAGCTGTGAGGTTAAACAAAATCAACTCATCTGTAAGCAAAAGCAACTCAGATGCAAACTAATCAACTCATCTCAGACGCAATAGAATTTGACCCAGATACATGATTTTCAATATATATCCATTGGTTTTTAATTTCCTTTGCATCTTAGTTGATTTTGTTTTATCCTCACAGCTGTGAAAACAGCTAATTGATGATGGTAAATTGTAATTTATAGTTACATTTTATCATCAGTGTTCCCCAAACCCACCTGATATTTTGCATTGATAATACCAGTGCATAAATATTCAAATGCATTACCCAATATCTAAACGGTGTCACAACATCTTCAATTACTCCCTCTCAGGAAATCATTTTCCCAAGTAATTAATTGGCTACTGAATCGCTGGTGGCACTCTTATCAGACATTCATACTGTACTGGGATCAACCATTTTGAATCCTAAAAGGAACACTACCTGGACAAGCCCCATGACTGCCACGACATACATGGGCAGCATGTTGCTTGCTGTGATGCTAAATAACTCTATTCTCACATCAAACAAAGTATCAACAACTTCTTAATTTCCCTCCTTATCTTGTTCCATACATTTTCAAGAAGTATATAATTGACATCAGTCTGATCAGCAAGAGTTTGGGAGTTTACTGCTGGTCAATAGTATGCAAGCTGGTACTCTTAAAAGATTTCCAAAACCCCCCACTGGAATCAGGGGCAGAAAAGATTTTCATAAATTGCTTTCCCAAACCTTTTCATTGGCTGCACAGATAAAACGTATAGATTTTTATTCAATAATTTTATAAAAAGTGTCAAGTATATACTTCTGAGAAGTATCTAAAACAAGTTAAAGGGAAAGTTAAGCGGGGAATGCTAAATTATTTAATAAGGAGACAGGGTATTACATATGCTGTGAATGTCACTATTCACGCTCTTTTGATTTTGCCTTTGTTGGGTTATTTCGAGAACAGATCCCTTGTTTTCGCTTTTGCTCCTCAAAATGGATCTATTTCCAAAGATGAAAATTCCACTGTTTGTCTTACCAGTTCTGCACAGCTCACTTGCCCCACTCATGATTGTGGCAAATGATCCCACTGTCTTTGTATTGTTTTGTGATAACCACAAACAATATATAATCCTTTTTTACACCATCAATAAAATGAAGTTCTATTCACATTTCTGTATTCATGTTTTCACATACTCCAGCGCCTCTCTCTAGCCATGTCTAGTAGAGAATTCTTATTCAGGGCCACAAGATAATTGCATCATCTTCCCTGCCGACCAACTGAGACTTAGTACAAATCCGATCCTAAGGTTAGGATTTTCTGTTGTGTGTCTGTGCTGCGCCTCAGAACACGGTAGTATAGTATCATGGCAGGGTACATACTATCCATGTGAGTCATGGCAGTCATGGGGCTTGTCCAGGTAGTCTTTTTCTTGTGTTTGAAATTTTTGATCCTTTTATAACATGAGAGTGTGGCAGGAGTGCCACTGACTAATTAGTTGCCAGGTTGATCCTTGGGGAAACGGTTCCTTGAGAAGGGGTGACTGTAGATGTTATGGCACTTGGAGACTGGATTCCTATTTTTAGCTGTCTGTGATCAGGGAAAACTTTGGAATCCTCCTTATTATTTGTTGGAAGTTGGTTTGGAGCAGCCTGGATTTTGAAGTTTAAGCTGAAATCAGGTTTGTGCACTTGATTAAGACTTAAAAACTGTCTTTTAAAAGGGAAATAAATCAAACTATTTTTATAGGTGTTGATCTTCTTATAGGGACAAAAATTCCTTCTACCCTCTGATCTTATTGAAGCTCTAAGAAGTTATTTCACTAATTAAAAGTGTTTGTATTGATTTAGAGGGTGTCAAGAACTTTACACAGTGAGGAACTTACTAGTAGGGTTAAATCTGTTTTGTTGATTAGTTAAATCCATGTTAGATCTTTGGCTTTTGCCAGGTGTCAATCAAAGGAGTGCAACTTTTTGTAATAAACTCAAAACAAAGTCTATGGAGCGTTAATCATCACTGATTCATGCAATGGTATGAAGTTATGATGAGTGGATCTGCTGATAAATGAAGATGATACCAAAATTAGCGAAAATGGATCTAAAGTCATTTTCTAATATTAAAGTTGTAAAATAGATTTCTAGAAGTAAATAATAATGAATAAAATAAATTTTAGGGTAGTTTTTTTTGGCTTGAATTGTGCTAACTTTGCTTCTAGAAACTGTTTTTTGGGAGGTTCGGTTTTATTAGTGGATTCATTATAAGTCAGCACTTAAATATGCTTTAAGTTGGTAGAGCTAGTTGTGGACCAAATTTCAAGGTTATTAATTTATGTTTCATATTTTCATCATAAGATTCTAAGCAAAAATAGCTTAAAATGCTTGCAAATTAGATTACCTCAGCTTACAATACTTTTTGCTTTACTCTTTAATAGTCAAAAAAAGTCAATTTAGACAGAGCCAGCTTTCAGAGAGTTGGCTATACTACAGCTATGATTCAACCTTTTATTATTCAACTTTTTTCCTGATATAGTGAATTCTGCCATTCATCATAGTAAAAATGTTGAAAACTACTATGCAAGGAAAATAAAGTGACGGAGTAAAAAGTTGAACCCAGCTGCCAGTAAAACCAAAGCCCCTCGATCTGGAACAGGATTAAAAATCCAAAGAACAAAACCTGCCTTTCAAAGAACCTTTACAAATACTAATCTATTTATATAAATATCCCTGGTTCTAAACCTCAAGTATATACAATTATTCCTCCATCATTAAGATCACCATTATCTTCTCTTTTTTATGACTTTTAGGTCAATTCCCTCTTTGTTGTTTAAATATTTTAAGGAAGTATATGCACAACACTAGTTAGACGTTTTGAAGTACTGTGTACACCAAAAGCTACTTTGATTATAAATTATGATTCAAAAAATTATTAGGTATATAATTTGATTTCGGGAGTTATTTCGGCATGCTGGACTTAAAACTACGACCTTTTTGCTGGCCGAGTAATTTTTGGGCCCTGTATGTACCTGCTTTAGATAGGGGCAATTGTAGATTCGGGTTAGCCTTTAAACATTTTGGAACCAAACACTATGAATAAGCGGTACATGTCACAAAGAAATATACTATTCTCTACTAGCACTTACATCATAGTTGGTTAAGTTTGATCAGAAAACAATTGCTAAGTGTGTAAAGAAAATGGGGATGCCAAAGACAATTCAACTGCAAGTTAGTAGCTGATTAGGCAAAAGAAGTAGAAATACGACGTCTCTATTATACATACCTAAGAAAGGGAAGACAAAAGATCCGTGGCTGCAGCAGAAGGATCAAAGCGATGCCGGAGTAAGGCTGCCCTGATCACTGAATCTTCCATCCCCGGGAGCCCGATTTCAGCAACCTGATCGACTAGAGTTTTAGGGACTAAAGGGAGATCTTCGGGCAAGGGAGGCGAAAACACTTCAGCCCAGTACTTAGCGGTGCTTTCAAACGTTGCTCTGTCTTTAAGATAGACGGATGCAACCTCAGCATCCTAGATCATTTTAGAATTTAAAATTTCCTCCTTAGTTAAAGCTCAGATTTTGCGATTAACAAAAGTCTAAGTTACAGTATAGGCTTTGCAAAAAATATATCTTTAATATTCCCAATGGATGCAGTTTTTGGGTTGAAGCGCAAAAAATAAGCCTTAAATCCAGATGAGTGCATATTTTAATGAACGAAAGCTAGCCCCTTCTACCAAAATACTCTTTAAAAGCCACATAATAAATTCAACAACACTGATAGTTTTTCCTGGTACTTGTAAAACAACGTACTTGGCTTGGAATATTAAAATGAATATATTTTGATTTCTTTTAAATTTTTAAAAGAAACAGCATAACATGCTATTGTTACTTCGAAATTCAAAAAGAAGATTTGAATTTAAAAGCCAATACAGTAAAAAATAAAGTAGATACCTGAGGATCATTGGGCTCGGGAGCTGTAAGCAAAGCAATGAGAGACAAGATAGCTGTTCTCAAAGTAAGAATCGGTGACCATTGATCTTTAAGAATATCAAGGCAAATAACTCCCTATATTACATTTTAGATTCTCGGTTCAAATACAGTCCATAAAAGTTGAGTGAAGCTGCAATAGAAATGGCAGCGTAACATACTCAAGATGAAAAATTAAGACCAACACAAGCTATTATATAAAATATACCCTACCGTCTGAGAGCTTATATTAGGATGATAAATGTTAGTATCAAACTTGAGAACTGGCGGCTTGAATGGGTATCCGTCCTGAAGAAAATAAGAGCATGAAGAAATACATTATACCTGAATGGTTACATCTATCTGATATACTCCACCTTGTTTTTGAAATGAAATAAATTAAAGGTAAATTTAACAGGCTACAAGCATAGGAAATTTGGGTAAACTGGCGAAAATAAAAAGCATTGTTTCAAATCAAACCGAATAAAATTTACCCTGGTAGGGGGAGTTTGGAGGCCCAGCAAACCGGATTTTGAAATTGGTGAGGTTAGATTCTTCTAGTAAGATCCGGACTTCAGGATCAACCCCCGGTTCAGATAATATATTGATCTCTTTTTGTAGACGGCGTGTATCAATCGACATGATGGGGTTGTGCTAAAAATTTGACTAAAGCTAAGAAAATGGATAGCACCTCAAGTTTTTGTTTCGCCCAACTGGTTTTGAGGGGAGGGGTATATGGATTTCTAGTCGTTGGTCAGAACTAGGGCTGCTTCAACCCAGTTCTGGCTTTGAGCCGTTATCAAAAGTTATTTCATATAAGTTAAATATTATGAGCTATCGATCTGGAAGATGCGGCGCAGAGCCGGAAGTAGGCCGGAGCTGGGTAGAAGCGGCTCTGATCTGAGCTGAGAACATATGCAAATTTTTGTTGTGATTAGAGTTTACAGCCAATTGATTCTAGAGGCTACAATCTAAGATAGCAGCCTATCAGATCAATTCCTAGCCCAATTCCAGTAGAATCGAATGCTGCTCGATTCTTTTAAAATTTGGCCTTTAATCGAGCCCCAGGTAGGGAATCCATTGTTGGATTCTAGTATATTCTAGATAAGTAGGATTGACTCACATTATCTTTATTAAATTTTAACAAAAGCTAAACTTTATAAAGAAATTATGACTAAAAACACCTTTTACTTATTGAATATAATATATATTTCATATCCTATGATTATCCTTGTTACACTCTGGTATCAGATCCGAATCTGAACCAAACATCAAATATGCCAATCAGCCAAAAGCTTGCAGTGGGGTTATGGCTTAGTTTAAATTCTGCCCCTTGATTTCAATAAACATTATCTCTGCTATTCATGACACTTGCTTGATTTGATTGGCCGCAGAGAGCTTCCACAGAGGCAGGTGCTACAGTTTTCTTCTGTTGGTGTTTCTCCTTTCTCTGTGAGAGTCAAATATTGGATATTTGAGGTCTAAACTTCAACTCCTAGGGTTCAGCCTGAGATTTTCCACATGATGCTAAGTGGGTGGTACTGTTTTCCAGAGAGATGAAATACCTTTCTCCTGCAGAGCTTTCTGAAAAATCCAGACCCTGCCCTGCTGATAGAATCCACTGCTTCAGAAAGGATCCAACTTTGCCAGCTGAATCAAGGCAAGGGTCATAATGATCTGCCATAACCCTAGTAGTGATGCTCCAACTGCTTTGCTCAGAAAAAGATGTTTTAAATCCATGTATCTTTAATCATCTTTAAACAAAGATGGCTCAACATCTATCAATATCACTGCATGAGAGCTCTTGCTGTAGCCTGAGTTTGTCTCAGAGCCCCATCTGAGCTAGGGTCAGGACGTAACTGAAAGTGTAAGGCTCACTTACCGAAGGAAGGTAAGAGATTACCCTGGATACTAGATTCTGGTAGCTGGATCCAGTTAGTTGTAAGCCAATGAGTAAGACCACCATAAAAAATTGGAGAGCTTGACAAGAGTTGTCACACCTTCAGCATTAGAGAAACACATTTCTTTATTGATGATGAGCACAGAACACTTGTTGTCTGCACTAACATACGAGTCATTATTTTAGGGATTGAACCATTGACTAATACAAATTCTGCCCAAGCTGCAGCACAGTTAAATTTAAAGAAGATAGCTGATCACAAAAGTTTTTTTCAAATAGTAATAACTCAATAAAAAATTAATTTTCTGCATGCTATAAATTATCAAAATAAAGCCAAGGGTCTTATTTTTCTCTTGGAAAATATAAAAATACTAAGACCAATGTTATAGCAAAATCAATTAAAAAACTTAGGCCAGACTTTGCCATGCTGGTTTGACAATGGCATAAAGAAGATTGCTTTAAAGCTAAAAACTTAAAGTTTATTATGCAGTATATACTTTTTATTTGACAAAGTTGAAGGTAAGACCAATAGCATTATTTTCATGCCTCAGTTTATTTAAAAGGCTTGATTATCTTGGATTTTATGATAGTTTGAAGTTAGGACAGTTAATTAACTGCTATTTAGATTGATTTTAAGGCTCAAGTAAGCTTTGGATCTCAAATCAAACATATTTCATAAATAATTCTTAAATATTTATCATTTCAAAAGTATGCAGAAGGTTATAATTATTTCAATATATCCTTTTAATTGATTTTCATATATTACAAAGAGGATGTGATGTAACTTAATGCTTAGCTGGTACACATATATCACTTGTGCATGAAAGCCAGGGATTTTATTCATTCTATAAATATAAGTTCAACTTCAAATTTTAATAAAAGCTTCACATCAGTTTGACAAGCAGCGCCTTTAGGGGAAGCTTCAAATATGGAATTGTGAAAGAAGAGAAGTATAGTTTATTGGACAATAATTTAGACTTATATATCTTTAGCTGTGGCAGAGATTTAGTTGGATTGAACCTAGGGGTTGGTCATGTGTGGGATGGGTTTGAGCTACTGGATACTTGGACAGTCATGTGATATTGCTTGGTTACCATTTCTGGTATGTAAAATGTATATTGGGAGGGCATCAAATTGGGCAATGACAGGTTGTTAAGTGGGTTGACAGTAGCCAAAATACTTATACATCCAGATCCTTGACACCCCCCTTAAGGGGTTACTCTGGTACATCAGGAGGGGGATTTGTCTTGACAGCTGCCGCCTGATGTTCCTGGAGTTGTTTGATAGTTGGTACCAATTGGGTCAAGTGTTCTCCTTTTCTAAGGCGGAGGCAGGCTCTGTGGTATTTCTTGACAACAGGGTCTTTGGCACCTTGGAATTTCACTAGATAGGTGCTTTTGTCTGGTCTGTACTTGATGATTCTTACTGGTCCCATGTGTACTGAGTCTAGCTTCTTTCTGTTTCTAGCCAGAACCCAGACGGGGGAGTTGATGGGGAGTGGTTCCTCTGTTGAGGTTACCTTTTAGTGTTTGAGCCATTTTATTTCTGCTATTTTAGCTTTGAGGCAGATGTGTTATAGAATTGGTACTTATTCTACTGTGGGGGGTTCCCTGGGGGGATCTTTATGTATGGTTGATTGTTGCGGGTAACTATATCTGGTTTGTATCCATATGTTAGTTCAAACGGTGAGTAGCCTGTCCCTTGATTGCTGCAGACCTGGAATACTAATAATGCATGTTTCACATATAGTGGCCATGTGTCTTTGGCTTTGCCATCCATTATTTTCTCTAGGGTCCTGATAAGGCTGCCGTTTAGGCGTTTCACTCTGCAGTTGGCCTGTGGCCTGTAGGGCGAGGTTGTAGAGTGTTTGATGTTTTTGGATTTTAAACTATTGTTTACTACATGACCTGATAACTTGGTTGATCCATCAGTTATGATGTAGTCTGGAGTGCCGTAGTCAGCTATGATAGCTTTGTTAATGAATTGGTTTATTGTTTCTGATTTGTGGTCCTTTGTTGCCCAGCAGATGGGCCAGTGTGTAGCAAAGTCAATGGCTACAATTAGGAAATGTTGGTTTGTTTTTGTTTCTGGGAAAGGGCCCACTACGTCTAGCCCCAAAACCTTGAATGGTTCAGGGTCCGGTACTGGGTTGACCGTTGGCTGAGGAGCTTTGGTGCTCGAGTATTTTTCACACACTGTACACTTTTTCAGAACATCAACTATATCCTGTTTGAGGTTGGGCCACCATACTATCTCTTTTAATGTGAGGTATAGGTTGTTAGCCTTTGTATGCCCTAGTAGGCGGTGATGTCTTAATATGGTTTCAACTCTTTGTGCAAGTGGGATGTACGGGACATACTTGTTGTTAATGATTTGGTATACAGTGTCATTTGATCCATGGAAATACTTTTTGTTCCTTACTAATGTATTGTGGGTCAGTTGGTGTGTTGAGGGGTCTTTCCCTTTGGTTTTATACTCAGTGTTGTATAGGTTTGGCCAGTCAGGGTCCAGGTGGTCAGGATGATCCTCTCTAGACTGACATAGTCTAGAGAGAGCATCAGCTGTGACCAGCTCTGCCCCTTTTTGTATTGGATGTCCAAATTGAGCTGCTCTAGCAGGGACATCCATTTGGCTTGTTGCTGTGCAAGTGTGTTCTGAGTTTTAAAGTAGATTAAGGATTCATGGTCAGTTAGTACTTGGAAGTTTAAATGTCCTTCTAGATAACATACATTTTTTGCATGTGTGGTATATTGTGACAGAAATCACTGGATAATATAAAGCCGTTTCTAAATGATGGGGAATTACCACCCAAAATCCACATAGAATTGATGATTAACCACCAACGCGGCTTCAAGTATTTTTTTGTGAAATTTCCAATTGTAACTCCAGGATTAAGTAGAACAATTAATTCTAACCAGAGTAAACCAAGATAAATGACCTGGGAAAGCATCAATGCATCTTCAGCCTAGAATTCTGGGCATTGAGAAGTGACACAATTTTCATTTTCCAGAATGGGGAGAGGAGCTACAAAATTGGCTGGCATGAAATTAACATTTTGCGGCGCCGACAACAAAGTTCCAGATGCTGGGCCCCATCTTCCTGAAATGATTCTGTTCAAAATCAGATTGTACAGGATATACCGCAACAACCTGAGCACAGGATGCATTTTTAATATTTAAAATTAGAACTTGGGATAATTGATTTTTATTGAGTAAATTTAGAAGGACTCAACTCTTAGAGTTGAAACAGGGAAAATTATTCAATATATACCAGAAAAATTGACTAAGCAATACCACCTGAGTCTTGATCTCCTATTACTTTGGCATCTTCGAGTAAGTATCTAGTCCAGGTTGCAAAGAACCCTTGTGTGACCAGTTTCTGACAACCATGCTGATTAATGAGCTTATATCAGGTGACCCTCATATTATGTCAATTTATCAACGTCAGTTTACAAGGGGGAGCTGGTCTCAGCTGGCAAACTGGAGCAGCTGTGACCCATTTTTGATCGACCGTTTGGTTTAAATCCGTTAATTTGGTCAATTTTGATATAGGTTTTCCAGCAACTGTGGTAAGTTTGACTCCCTTAAACTTGACTCCCTGGTACTCGACAAAGTGTCAAGTACCAGGGAGTCGAGTGCTGCATATGTGAATCTATTAGTATTTTTGGCTTAATTGATTTTAAGCTAATTTTTACTAGTAATTTAGGGGTTTGAAACCAAAAACCAAGGTTAAATTTACCCAAACTCAACTCTGTTTAATAAATTGGTTAGCTAAAATACTGATTTAAGGGGCAATTTATAAGTAAATTTACTAATAGAAAAGGAAAAACCTGTGTTTGACACTCTAAACCCAAAAGTGACCAGTTTGACACTTTTTAAGCCAAATTTTAATTTTATTAATAAAATACTTATGCGCTTATATAAAAATTGTTATTTACTATTATATTTTTATTATTAGTGTCCATAGTTGTTGATTAGGCTCCCAAGCACCACTATACTGGATTTAGTGGTACAGATATTAATCAAATACCCCACTTGTTTTACTTTATGTCATTTCCGGGTTTTTGGATTAAGTGGTGCCACATAAATTAAGCCCAATTTATTAAGAGATTTCATATGTAATTTATAAAAAACTGAAACTCAACACTTTCTTTGTTTGACTCTATCCACTTGACACCTGATTGGTTTCAGATTTAACTAATCAAAGGCTCAGAATTAAGGCTAAATTAATATGTGACACACTATGAGCGCCACTCAACACTCACCCACTTGACACTTTAACTTGGGTATTAGTACAGAGAGCTTCTTAACGTTTTAACCAACACTATGGCAAATAATTCACTCCCAGCTCCTCCCAGCATAACTTAAACACTAATAAACACATTCCCATTCATTTACTTTTTTAACTTATGTTGTATTTTTTTATTTTTGAGCATACAAAACTGCCTTGCTTTTGGGTTAACTTTCAAACCCAGTTTAAATTTAAGCAAGTTTTATATGTAAAAAACATAGTAAATTTGATGTTTCTGCTCAACTCTGGCATACTCGACAGTGAGAATTCAGCTTTTTCCAGCTGTTTGACAGTGCCAAACTTGACACTTTACTATGTTTTGAATTTTCAACTCTCAATAAAAAAAATTCCACATAATAATTTTTTTTGCTATTATAATCTACTACTTTTTCTGCTGCTCTCCATATAATTTTCATATTTTTTTTGATTTTCAATTAAACTTTTACATTGATTTAACACTAAGATGTTATGCTGAACCTAACATCTTTGATGCTTTATCATAAATTCACTTATTTTCTATGTTTCAACCTTTATATCTACACTTTGAGTTTCTATTTTGCTTCTATTTACTTTTTTATGTTTTTTTATAAATAAAAATTTATCTGCACACTTTTCATCCAACTTTTGCTTTGATTTACCTCTTTGTGTTTGCAATATCTTTTCAATCATTTTATTTACAATGCTAAACTTTTATTTAGACAAAATCAAGCAAGAACAGCCAACAACCTAAGCGCCAAGCCTCCAAAGGCTCCAAAGAAACTGCCTCCACCCCCAAGCGTTCCAAGAAGCCTGCAAAGGCAAAGTCTCCAACCCTATCTCCTCCCACTCTATCTCCTCCCACTCCTCCCCCCTCCACACTCATCTTCTACATCTCCTTCACCTTCCCCCCAAAAATCCTCCCCCAATAAATCTGATGATCTTACTGACCACTCATTTTATCACTCAGAGGCCGACTCCAAGCCTACCAAGGAGCGCCAGACCAGGAAGACAAAGGCTGCCAAGAAGCCCACCTCTTCTTCTGGTTTGAAAAAGGAGGCATCCAAGCAGGCCTCAAAGAATCCTTCCCCTCCCACTCCCAATGGCTTTTCCCTTCCTTCTTCATCTGACCCCCAAGATGAGCCGGAGGATTACTCCAAGAAGTTTAAAGCTTCTGGTCATGTGGCTTGGGATCCACTGGCCATTCACAACATTTGCAACATGAACGGAGAGTTTAAAGTTCCCAAGCGCTTCCCCCAGTACTTTCCAATCATGTCTGTAAAGAGCAGCCCTGGTTACGTTGCCAACAATTATATCTTTAATTGCAACAACCAAAAGCGGCAGACCAAAAGCAAGCACTTCATCTGCAAGGATAAGACTTTGGGGCCCGGTTAAACACCAAGGGCTGGGAGCGAGTAACGTTGGAGAAGGGGGAGCACACTTGTGAGCCCCCCAATCATCTAATCACTCAGATGTTAAAGTGGTACCTTGTGCAAGTAATACCCACATCCTCTCATCTTTGTGCATCAGATCTGGCCATCAAGGCCCTCCAACATCTCAAACCCAACAATCTCAAGTTGGTACCAACACAGGAGCAGTTGGTCAAATTCATCAGCAATAAGTGTATTTCTGCAAATCCCCCTCCCCCCAAGGCTTCTGACGTCTTCTCTGAGCTCACACTCACTCATGAGCTTAAGCAGCTTCCTAGTGGGGAGCGCTTCCTGCTTCATGATGACGGGCCTGCAGCCAAGGACCGTATAATCTGCTACTCAACTCAGCAGAACCTGATGGAGTTGAAAAGGGCGTCAACCTGGCTAGTTGATGGTACCTTTGCCACTTGCCCCCAGATGTTCAAGCAGCTCTGGATGGTTCATGCCCAGATTGACATCCGGGTGATTCCACTCGCGTTCTTCCTTCTTCCCGGGGCCACTGAGGCCATATATACCTGCATGTTCTCCATCCTCCACCAAGAAATTGCCCTCCTTCCTCCCACCAATGATGATGAATCTAAGAAGACTCCCCCCCACACCTGTGCCAACCCACCTGCCTCTGACAAGGACCAGGCCACCCTGGACTTGGAGGAAAAGGCAAGGCTAAGAGCTCTTGGGCCTCGCATATGCATTATGGACTTTAAGCCTGCTCAATTCAATGCATTTGAGCAGCTATTTAGCAGGGAGGTGAAGGGGTGCCACTTCCACTTCCGCCAAGCAGTTGCTTGTAACGTGCAGGCCCACACAGAGCTTAGTAGGTTGAGCCGGAGGGATACTTTGGACACCTGCAGATTTGTGCTGGCACAATTTAGTGCCTTGGCTTTTTTAAAGCCAGAGCACACTGCAATGGGGTTCAAGGTGCTCTCAAAAGACCCCTAAATAGTGAAGCACCCAGAGTTCAAGCCTTTCCTCAAGTACTTTGAGCCCCAGTGGATTGGGAAAGTTGTCACACAGAGCCAAGGCAAGGCCCGTGCCAAGGCCAGCTGGAATGTGTACCGGGCGGCAGTGAATGGTGAGCTCAAGACCACATCAGCGCTAGAGGCTTACCACAAACAACTCAAGGCCAACTTTGGGCTCCACCCAAAATTCAATAAGTTCTTTTCCTTCTTGCAGCACAAGCAGGAGAAAACCATCTCCAAGCTGCGTGATCTCTCCAACCGCGTCCCCCCCACCAAGCCAACAACCCGCTGTACCCTCTTCACCAAGGCCATCCAGGGTGCAGCCAAGCACAAATAAAAGGCCTCTAAGCTTAAGCAGCAGCTTGAGCTTATTGCCACTGCCCTTCTGGAAGGGGCCAAGATGAAACAGGGAAAGAATGATGAGGAATAAACTTGCTTGCTTGCGTTTATATGATTTTTACTTTTAACTTTTAACTTTTTAACTTTAATTTTTACTTATTAGCTTTGATCATTTAGTTTTAATTTTAAGTTTTTTAACTTAATTAGATAGCAGTAATTGTTCTATGTATACATGGTAAGTTTGAGATGAATATTTATAGTTGGAAGTAAGTGAAATATCTTAATTTTTGTTAATTTCCAAATAAAACATATGATATTCACAGTTGTGCTTATATGAACTATATCAAATAAATATTAATATTTCTTTATATTTTGCATAACTTTATTTGTCGTATTTGTGTTTATTTTTGTCTCATTGGAATTATAATTTTTATGGTAATAAAAAATATTTGTATAATAAAGAGTGTAAATTACATAGTAAAATGAGAAATAATTGCTTGTTTCTCATTTCTATTATTTAAGGTACTGTTTTTATTGTATTTTTTAGCTCTCTGAGGTCACTTTAGTATACCATAGCTGTATAGCTTATTTTTTATATTAAAAGTTTTCAGTACATCAAGATCTGTTAATTAAAAAAGTGTTGATTTCCAGTTGTTGATCAGGGCAAAAGCTGAATTATCACTTTACTATAGTGTCAAGTTCAAGGGAGTCAATTTTAAGGGAGTCAAACTTACCACAGTTGCCGGTTTTCCGGCCTTCTGTGCCTTCTTACTTGGACAGACAATACCCAGCATTATGGAACCTACTGTAACATATATTGCTAGCAATTCCTTATTGTGTATTGGGTACCTCTGCTCAGTGTTGGATATTTTTACTTTTGTAACAAACTGGCAGGAAGTCTTGCTGCCCTGACTAGAAGATGCGTAGGACTGCACCAATGGCGGTGTCACTGGCATCTAACTTGAGCTCGTAGCACCTGTTGTTATTAGGGTATTGCAAGATTGGTGCTTCAATCAAAGCTTGTTTTAATAGTTGGAAATTCTTGTCACATCTGGTGTCCAGATGAATTTCTTTTTGGCATTACCCTTGGTTAAGTCATTGATTAGTGCGGTGAGCTTTCCGCAGTCTTTGATGTATTTTCTTAGGTAAGCTACCCTTCTGAGAAAGGATCTAACTTGTTTAACGGAGGTGGGGTGTTGTATGTTATTTATGGCTTTTATTTTACTTGGATCTGCTTTGATGCCACCGTCAGAGACAATGTGGCCCAAGAACAGGAGTTCCTTTTCCATAAATTGGCACTTACTTGGTTTTGCGTAAAGTTTGTGCGTTGCAAGTTGATTGAGTGTCTTGCAGACATGCATGAGGTGTTCCTCTTTGGTTTTTGAGAATATGATGATATTGTCAAGGTAGCATAATGTATTTGAGAGACCGTTTAGTGCTTGGTTAATCATGGTGAAAAACGTCGCGGGAGCGTTGGTCATCCCAAAGTTCATTACTCTAAATTCAAAGGATCCAAATTGCGTACGGAACAAAGTTTTTGGTATGTCCTTTTCCTTTACTTCAACTTGGTTGTATCCTGAGGTGAGGTCAATTTTGGAGAAATGTTGTGCTCCTGAGATTCTTTCAGACAGATCCTCTATAAGTGGAAGAGGGTAATTTTTATTTACTGTGCTTGCATTTAGTGCTCTTTAGTCAGTTACTAGACGCAGAGTGCCTCCCTTTTTCTTTATAAAGAACACTGCTGCCCCCATGGGGATTCAGACGGGCGGATGAAGCCTTTAGCTAAGTTGTCCTCAATGTGTGTTTTGAGGGTTTGGGTTTTCATGGGGGAGAGTCTGTAGAGAGGTGCAGGTTTAGGCATAGCTTTCCACAGATCAATGCCATGTTTGACCTCCTGTTTGGGTGACAACTCTTTGAGCTCTTTCTTGAATACATGAGCGTGTTTGTTTAGGAGTGCCGCAAGTTCTGGGCATTGGATTTTGGTTGTTTGCATATTATTAAATTTGGTGTACCTCATTATGTGGAGGGTACTATATTTGTTTATACGTTCTGAGTTGTCCTGGTTTATGACCTGGGAAAATACTGTGTCTCTTAGAATGATGTTGTTGGGTTCTTTGAGGATGTTAAAATTGACTCCATTGTGTTTTATTGTCATTGTTTTTGTTTTCCAACATACACTGGGGTTCACTTGGGTGAACCAGTCCATGCCTGCTATAATTTTTGTAGTTTATGTTGTTCATGACAAGTCCTTTGATGGACGTTTGTATGCCTTGGAGGTCAATTATGAAGGGAGTTGTTTTTCCTTTGAGTAGAACCTTTGATTTGTCTGCCATTCTGGTGTATTTGAAGTTGGATTTGACAACTGGTATTTTGTACTTGGTTATAAATGGTTTGCTAACCATGGTGTATTGAGCACCAGAGTCAAATAAAATTTAATGTGTATGTGATTTTTAAGTGCATGGATAGACAAGAAGTTGTGAGTGATCTTTAATTTTTACGTTCATAAAAATGGAGGATTGTGGGACACGTGAAACCAAGCAGCAAAGTTTGTGCCTCGGTACAGTTTCTTGTCAAGTTGGGGGGAGAAAAGGGCACTTAAGCCTGTTCCCCCTCCTTTTTCCCTGTTACTCTGTTTTGAGACCTTCAAGGTCAGAGAATTTGGGGTCAGATTCATAGTGAGTTGCTGTTTCAGCATTGTTTACTTTGGCGGTGTCCTCTTTCTTGGGACGGGAGCTGTTTGCGCTTTGGCTGCAATTGCCATTGTTATAATTGGAGTTGCTGTTGCTATGATTGGTGTTTTGGCGTTTTTTGCCATTGGAGTTTTCTCAGCCATTGCTGTTTGAGGAGCAATTGCCGTTGTGTGTAGCATATTCCATGTTTGCGCGTTTTTCCGCGTGCTTGGCTTCTACAATGAGCGCGGGCATGGAGGTGTTGGCCCCTGGATGGATGAGAGCAGCAACAGAGGGTTTCATTCTATTGATGAATGAGGCTCTGGTGTGAAGTTGTCAGGTTGCGCTGGATTTTGAATTCTGCAGTGTATTTCCTCAAATTCATTGGTTTAAGCCATGATAGTGGTCTTCTGAGGAAGATTGCTGAGCTGTATTGCAATGTCTTGGAGGGATTCAGTGACGCAGAAATTGTATGTGATGTCCTCTTTGAACTCTTCCCAGTTATCAAGCTGGTTGTCAGTCTGTGAGCTGACCCAGGTGGCAAACCAGTTAGCTGCAGCCTTGTACAGGCGTTTGCTGGCTTCCTGGACCCATTTCACATGGGGGATGCGGCTGGTGCAGAGTTTAACGGCTGAGTGGTCTAGCCAGTTGATGACATTTTCTTTGTTTTTACCAAAGAACTTGTTGATACCAATGTATTTGGTGTTGGTAACTTCACCTGTGATAGGTGGTTGTGTGTTTGTTTGTGGTTGAAGAAAATTACTGTATTGAATTATCTTGGCACATGCTTTGGGTATGACTAGACCTTCAAATGTGGTGCATCCACTAGGTATATCTTTGTCAATGTTGTGGGCGCAGAAGTAGGTTTTCCAGGTCTCCTGGGATGTGGCCTGATTGAGTACATGAGTGAAAGTGGACAGGTTTTGGTCAGTCATTTTCTCTTTCATGGGTGTGGTGAAAAACTGTAGCTGCTACTAGTGATGAGGAGCGCCTTTTGGGGAAGCTTCAAATATAGAATTGAGAAAGAAGAAAATTATATTTTATTGGATATTACTTTAGAGTTATATAGCTTTAGCTGTAGTGGAGATTTAGTTGGATTAAACCTAGAGGTTGGTCATGTGTGGGATAGGTTCAAGTCACTGGATACTTGGACAGTCATGTGATATTGCTTGGTTGCCATTTCTGGTATGTCAAAATGTATATTGGGAGGTCATCAAATTGGGCAATAACAGGTTGTTAAGTGGGTTGGCAGTAGCCAAAATACTTATACATCCAGATCCTTGACAAGATCTTAAAAAATAATGACATTTAGCTTGGCATACTGTAAATTAAGAACCTAATGGTAGAAATGCAGGATTGTCAAATCTTAGGACCAAACTTTGAATTGCATTTGAGGTTTGGCCATTTTAATCAAATTGATTTCTTTGTATTTTATTTGAATATTTCAAATTGCTGGATCTCATAGAGGCTTTGCAAATTCTAAACCAGGTGCATATTTCAAGTAGACAGGATGCATTGACTGGAGTCAGATTCAATTGTTCAAAGCCATTAACTCATTTTATTAAGTTTTCTATATATGGGTCATTATTTTAAAGATTAATCTGTTTCCTATTAACTGTGCTACTTTGCACTTTAAAATTTTGTTTTAATTTTCTTATCAATAAATTTAAATAATTACAACAATTTCAACAAAATAAATCTTATTTAATCCTTATAATTTAAAAACCTATATTAAATTAAGCATTCTCTACTTACAGCTAAATTAAACTGTATTAAAAGCCAGTAGCAATCTTAAATCATATACTGTTGTTTCTTGACTCCTGATTAACAAAAAATGACATCATTCAAAAAAATCAACATGATTATATGATAAAAAACTGGTATTATGAGTTTTGTTGGAAATCAAATTGTTAACTAAAATATTATCATTTTTAAAAGGATTTAAATAAAAAATAGAATAATTTTTGAATCCCTCTTTTTAAAAAGAGGGCAGATGGCTTTTTTACACATTTGATAAATTAATATTAATAGTTTTAGAGTTAATTTATACAAAAATCTGGTAAAAATATTAAAAATTAAATCCAAATGTTAAAAATAAACCATAAACTCTTATTAAATTTTTAATATTTTATTTAGCATAAGCAATTTATTCTTAAGTTAAATTTTATGGAAATATATAATAAGGACTTAGAGAGAGAGTAAATTTTTTCTTTTCAAAATTTTAAGTATTTAATCTTAATAAAATAGCTTTATATAACTATTTAATAAAATTATATTTTTATACTTTATGCTAGAGATAATATATAAAAAATTTAAACATAAAAAAGAATGTATCAAAATCTTGCTTTATTTAATTAAATTTAATAAAGGTTAAAATTTATTTAAACTAAATTGAAAATGATCTTAGTCATTGTATCTATAAAAATAAGATACAACTTTAATTATACAAGCAAATATTTATATGTGATTAAAAATAACATTTTTATTTTTGGTAGATTTAAGATATATAAAGTTCCTTTTTAAGAACTGTTAAAAGTTATAATAAACTTAAGTTTATTTAAAACAAAAGGTTTTTGAGTTGGTTACTAAAAGTAAGCTAAATAATGATTTATACTTTAAATTTAGTTTACTGATTAAAATATCATACTTTAAAAGTTAATTAGCATATTTTATTTCAAATATTAGTTCTATAAGCTTACATTCAAAGCCACTACAAAATACTAAATTGTTATTGAAATATAAAGTTGCAGCATAATTCCAAAAGCTGAGATTAAGGGCTTTCTAATGATACTAGTTTGAGCGAGATTGAAGTACTATTTGCTGAGATATCAACAGTTAACCAGAATATAAAAAGGGGAAAATAAACAATGATATCAGACTTCAGGGGTGATATTGATAAATTAAGGAGATCAGTTGGGGGTCAGTTGGAGACTTATGCCTGTAGTGCAAAATCTCAACTAACATGGTATTTAAACAGCTCAACTTTACAGAAATTTACTTTACAATCCACACATTTACTCCTCTCTGATAACTGCACATCTATTTCCAAGCAAGAACTTCCTGAACCAAGCCAAGGAACCCAACCACTATCATTATGGAACCTATCAAGTTTGCACCTCAGATGAAACCCTTCTTCTCACTGGGGGCTTCTACTAAGAGAGAAAGAATCTCTATGCTTAAACAAGCATTCCTTTTTACTGCTGGCAATGATCTTAACAGCTTTGTTGAGCATTTCTTATTAAAAACAGAGTTTGGAAAAAGTACCTTCTTACCTGTCATACAAAATTCCAAGACAGATGATTTCCTTAACAACCTAAAGGAATTGATGTCAGAATCCCCTACCAAGCACCTTCCTTCCCTAAGAGCATTGGTTACATCAAGCTACAGTTTGAAAGAGCTTTGGGATTGTGGGTTTGAAATGACAAAAAATGAGTATTCATATTCTAAAAAAATAAAAAATTCTAAAAAAGTATCATTGAATTCAAAAAATAAAAAGGGGAAAATTATTCAGTAAAAAAAGAAAACATAAAAAATATTTTAAAAAATATATTTAAAAAATCATTTCCAACCATCCAATTCACTAAAAAAATCACCTGGATTAATTTATGAAGAATTACAAAAAGAATTGAGTGAATACTCAACTAAAATAAAATACTCATTATTAAAAACAAAAAAATAAATTTATGAAGATATGAAAATAAAAAATAATATTTCTATTTCACTTTCCACTTACTATAAGCTTATTGCTAATAATATAATTAAAAGCAAAAAACAAACTGATATGTAACATTTGCAACTTAAAAAATCATTAGAAATGAAGAAAAAGGATTTGAGTATAAAAAAGTTGTCATTGCCAACATCTATTAAAGAAAATTTAGAATCTATTGACCTACATGAAAAGTTTTATAAGCATCAAAATAAAAAATATATTAGTGATATAAATAATCTTGATGATATTTCATGTGTTATAGTAATAGACTATAAAAAAACTTTAAAATAGGTGGGGGTTCTATAGAGACAAATAATTATTTTTATGAGAAAACACCTATTTCTTTATTAGGATTTGCAATTGCTTTTAAAGAAAATGAGAAAATTAAATATGAGTAACATGACTTTTTATCTAAAATTTTATCTCATGACTCTTTGTTTTCAGGTCATTGTTTGATAACTCTGCTTAAAAAAATTTAAGAACATTAAAAATATAAAAGTTTGGACTGATAATGGTAATCATTTCAGATCTTATGTAAACAACAAAAGTCCAATGCCCGGAACTTGTGGCACTCCTAAACAAATACACCCATGTATTCAAAGAAGAACTCACAGAGTTATCTCCCCAAACAAGAGGTCAAACATGACATTGACCTATGTAAAGCTATGCCCAAACCTGCACCCCTCTACAGACTCTCTCCCATGGAGACCCAAACCCTCAAAAAACACATTGAGGACAATCTAGCAAAAGGATTTATTTGCCCGTCTGAATCCCCATGGGGGCAGCAGTGTTCTTTGTAAAGAAAAAGGGAGGCACTCTGTGTCTAGTAATTGACTAAAGAGCACTAAATGAAAGCACAGTAAATAATAATTTCCCTCTTCCACTTATAGAGGATCTGTTTGCAAGAATCTCAGGAGCACAACATTTCTCCAAAATTGACCTCACCTCAGGATACAATCAAGTTGAAGTAAAGGAAAAGGACATACCAAAGACTGTGTTCTGTACACAATTTGGATCATTTGAATGTAGAGTAATGAACTTTGGGATGACCAACTCTCCTGCAAATTTTGTCACCATGATGAACCAAGCACTAAACAGTCTCTCAAATACATCATGCTACCTTGACAATATCATCATATTCCCAAAAAAACAACAGAGGAACACCTCACGCATGTCCACAAGACACTCAATTGACTTGCAAAGCATAAACTTTACGTAAAACCAGGTAAGTGCCAATTTATGGAAAAGGAACTCCTGTTCTTGGGCCACATTGTCTCTGACAGTGGCATCAAAGCAGATCCAGTTAAAATAAAAGCCATAAATAACATGTAACACCCCACCTCTTTTAAATAAGTTATATGCTTTCTCAGAAGGGTAGCTTACCTAAGAAAATACATCAAAGACTGCGGAAAGCTCACTGCACCAATCAATGACTTAACCAATGGTAATGCCAAAAAGAAATTCATCTGGACACCAGATGTGACAAGAATTTCCAACTATTAAAACAAGTTTTGATTGAAGCACCAATCTTGCAATACCCTAATAACAACAGGTGCTACAAGCTTGAGTCAGATGCCAGTGACACCGCCATTAGTGTAGCTCTGCGCATCTGCCAGCCAGGGCATCAAGACTTCCTGCCAGTATGTTACAAAAGTAAAAAAATAACCAACACTGAGCAAAGATACCCAATACATAATAAGGAATTGCTAGCAATATATCACACATGCAAGAAATGAAGATGTTACTTAGAAGGACATTTAAACGTCTGAGTACTAACCGACCATGAATCCTTAATCTACTTTAAAACTCAGAACGTACTTGCACGGCAACAAGCCAAATGGATCTCCCTGCTGGAGCAGCCTAATTTGGACATCCAATACAAAAAGAGGGCAGAGCTGGTCATGGCTGATGCTCTCTTTAGACTATGTCAGTCTAAAGAGGATTATCCTGACCACCTGGACCCTGACTGGCCAAACCTATACAACACTGAGTATAAAACCAAAGGGAAAGACCTTTCAACACACCAACTGACCCACAATACATTAGTAAGGAACAAAAAGTATTTCCATGTATCAAATGGCACTGTATACCAAATCATTAACAACAAGCATGTCCTGTACATCCCACTTGCACAAACAGTTGAAACTATATTAAGACATCACCGCCTACTAGGGCATACAAAGGCTAACAACCTATACCTCACATTAAAAGAGATAGTATGGTGGCCCAACCTCAAACAGGATATAGTTGATGTTCTGAAAAGGTGCACAGTGTGCGAGAAATACACCAGCACAAAGGCTCCCTAGCCAACAGTCAACCCAGTACCGGACCCTGAACCATTCAAGGTTTGGGGGCTAGAAGTAGTGGGGCCCTTCCCAGAAACTAAGACAAATCAATGTTTCCTAATTGAAGCCATTGACTTTGCTACACACTGGCCCATCTGCTGGGCAACAAAGAACCATAAAGCAGAAACCATAAACTGATTCATTAACAAAGAAATCATAGCCAACTACGGCACTCCAGACTACATCATAACTGATGGAGCAATCAAGTTATCAGGTCACGTAGTAAACAACAACTTAAAATCCAAAAACATTAAACATTGCACAACCTCTCCATACAAATCACAGGTTCAAAGCAGAGTGGAACACCTAAACAGCAGCCTTATCAGGACCCTAGAGAAAATAATGAATGGCAAAGCCAAAGACACATGGCCACTATACATGAAACATGCATTATTAGTATCCCAGGCTCACACCAATCAAGGAACAGGCTATTCACCGTTTGAGCTAGCCTACAGATACAAACCAGAAATAATTACCTGCAAAAAGCAGTCATACATAAAGATCCCCCGGGGAAACCCCCCACAGTAGAACAAGTACCAAATCAACAACACATACGCCTCAAAGCTAAAATAGCAGAAATAAAAAGGCTCAAAACACAAAAGGTAACCTCCACAGAGGAACCACTTCCCATTGACTCCCCTGTCTGGGTTCTAGCTGGCAACAGAAAGAAACTAGACTCAGTATACAGGGGACCAGGGAGAATCATCAAGTACAGACTAGATCACAACACCTATCTAGTAAAATTCCAAGGTGCCAAAACCCAAATCATCAAGAAATATCCAGAACCTGTCTCTGCCTTAGTAAAGTAGAACACTCAACCAGACTGGTTCCAGCTAGTAGACAGCTCCAGGAGCATCAGGCGACAGCCGTTAAAACCAAGTCCCCTCCTGATACACCAGAGTAACCCCTTAAGGGGGTGTCAAGGGTCTGTGTAAGAGAGGGGGGCTAGACTAACAAAGTCTGGCTCTCATCCTGGTGGGACTAAACACTGGGATGCCATCCAGTGCAAGACTGGGATAGCCGCTTGAAGGGGCCTCCCAAAGGAGACCAGATGTGAAAGGGGAGGGAAGTATGCATCCAAAGCAATGACCAAGGCTCCAGTAAGTAACCACAGAGAGTGATCCCAAGTGAGAGGGACCTCTGCATCTGAATCAGGGATTTGATGCAAGGAGGGTAGGAAAGAAGCTGAAACTGCTGTGGGGGAAGGATTGTCCAAGTCAGAAGAAGGAGTTTAAGTAGTACCGGATTCTAAAGGGGGCAACAATTTTTCAAGATAAGAAGACAACCAAGGGAACAAATCATAGGATACTGAGTTGGTGGGAACCTGGGTGAGATGTCCAATTACATTTACAAACAGACCAGGAATAAACTCAGAAGATCAATTAATCAAGGAAAGTTTGCTCCAAAAGACAGGGTTGGAGGATCATAAAAATAGAGAAATAGGCACCAGTATCCACATAGCCATCTTGTACCAAGAAGACAACATGATTTCAGCGGGTGTCCTTTTTGCTAAAACTTCCGGGCAGACGGACCAAGTGCACAGGTAAATAACAGGGAATGATCTGAATTAATATTCTCGGAACAACTCTCAACAAAAAACAACAGGCGGGCAGGCGGGCCAGGGAAAGCAGGAGGCAGGGACAACAGTGTGAGTTGAGACAATTACCTTTATTATTTAACAAACTTCAAAACTACAAAAGGATTTACAAAGTCAGGAGTTTATTTAACAATTGGAATTGGTAAGCAAGGGACCTGACAGCCCATGCTTCCATTTTATTCAGAGGGGGGGTGATAGGACTGGAGGGTTATGAGAGGGGCTATTGGAGTGCAATCTTAAGGGGAGCCTATTAAAGACTACTGGCCAATCTTCTCCTGGTTTTAGACCAGGAAAAATAGGGACCGCGGGCCCGGATGTAAGACTCAGTCCCTCAATTAGCTAGGAGCCTTCCGAGGACTCAGGGTGCACATTTCCCCTAATGCCTTCCTCTGGCATCTCCACCGGAGAGCTCCGGAACCCAATTATTTTGGGCCAAGGGACTTATGGGCTGGAGGAATTGGCTACCTGGGACACCACTGATTGCAGGATTTGATACCTAATTTCCCTGGGCCGCAGGTTAGGCCTTTCAGGCTCCATGCGGCCCGCATTTTTCCGTTGGTCTGCTAGTTGTTTCAGGACCAGGTGACACCAGGACAACAAGCAATCTAGCTGAATTAATGTCTCCTCTGAAGTTGGAGGGGACTCCAAAGGAGAAATGGGAACTTTGGTTGGGAAGTCCAACACAAAGCGTTCATCCACTGTGTGGGCAAGTCCTCCAGGTTTTGGAGGGGTTTTGCCTGCACACAGGCCACTTTTTTGATGGTCTGGGAAATATATCACAATCCAGGGCCAAAGGTGAGCCACAGAACTTTACATTATCCTTTCCTTCTTGTTGGGGGTGGATGCCTCCTTGAGAATGGTCATCCAGGGAGAAGTTTTTGTGGGCCTTAGGAATCTTTAAGGCCAATAGACCATGGGGTAGACCTAGGGATTCAGGATTCTTACGGTGAAACTCCAATACCAGCTCTTGACAATTTTCACAATCTTTGGAGCTTACCCAGCTATTGTTGTACGCTGGGTATCCTTTCTGTGATACACAGTACTGGAGAGACTTTCTCACCCTACAGGAGGCTATTATTTCCTATACCTCATATTCGGGAATTCCCTCAACCTCTGTAGGCCCTGCGTTGGAAGGTAGTGGTCCTTCAAAGGGGGATAAGTGACATGCATTGAAAGTAGTATGAATGCAGTACAAGGGTGGGAGATCCAGCACATATTCCCCATTTCCCTTGTCTTCCAATACCTTGAATGGACCTAACCGTTTTGGAGCAAACTTGCAGGCCAGAACTTTCATCCAAATGTTGCTAGCATAACAAGTGATCCTACAGGGTAGTTTGGGGCAGGACACCTATTCTTGTCAGACACCCTTTTGTAAGCTTGTATGGATTTGGACAAGGAGTTCTGTACCCTGATTTGAGTGGCCTTGAGGTATTCAGCCATTTCTGCTGTAGCTGGAACATGAGCCTGCAAGGTGGGACCAATAACAAGAGATGAGGAGAATCCAAGGGTTGCCTGAAAGGGGGAGGTACCTGTTGAGGAGTGTACTTAGTTGTTATATGCAAACTATGCAAGAGGCAAATTTTCTGACCAAGAGTCCATTGCCGCATTTGCATAGCATCTCAAGTGCTACTCCATGGTCTGGTTAACTCTTTCTGTCTGTCCATCTGATTGTGGGTGATATGCTGTTGAGCGGCATGGTTTGATGTTCAGTATATGCAGTAATTCCTCCCAGAACCCGGAGGTGAACTGAGAACCTCTGTCAATAATTATCTCCTGAGGCAACCCAAAGTTGGTAAAGATGTGCTTTACAAACAAATTGGCCATCACCAGGGAGTTAAGAGTAATTAAACAAGGAATGAACACAGCATACTTGGTAAAGCAATCTACCACAACCATGATAGAATCATAACCATTTGATGGAGGCAATTCTACCACAAAGTCTACTGAAATGGAGGACCACAGACCTTGTGATTGTTGCAGAGGGTGTAGAAGGCCGTTATTTCCTGAGCAATCTGGCTTGGAATGGGCACAAGTTACACATTTCTTGATCCAAGGTGTAATCTATTTGGTGATTCCTGGCCAGCTGTAGGTGTGTCAGACCAAGTTTAACAACTTGGATGAACCAGGATGTCCAAACAGCGGTGGGTCGTGATGTTCTGTCAGGATATGTTCCCTCAAGGATTTAGGAACCCATAACTGGTTGTTTTGGTAAACTATCCTTTCCTTTAGAGCATAAGGGCCCAATAATGAGTGTTCTGGGGAAAGTTTAGACAGTATCACCTGACCATCTGGCAATGTGTACTGTGTGGATACAACATCATGAAGGAGAGACCCCAGGAAGACTAATGGGAACTCCAGAACCAATAGGGCCAGAAGTCCCAGTGTGGGCAATAGAACTGACAATGTAGGAATGAGAGTGATCTGGGGATTGTCCTCAGCATTGGATGGGAACATTGATGGGTTACAGCTGAGCAGATTGGGAAGAATGTTGAGAGAACCTGAGAAAAACTCATACTTGAACTTATAAGCTGAGAGGGTCTGCATAACCCTAGCCTGACAAGGGAGCAACTTCTGGGGTTTTCAGAAATAGGATAATGCCTTGTGATCTGTACGTACTACAAACTTGTGGTTGGCTCCTTGGAGATGGTGATGCCAATGGGTAATAGAGTCCACCACAGCTTGAAGTTCTTTGTCAAAGATGGCCCAGGATTGCTCATTGGATGTGAACTTCTGAGAATAGTATGCAACTGGGAGTTCATGCCCATCATGGTCCTGAAGAAGAACTGCCCCAATGGCCACATTGGAAGCATTGTAAGCCACAATAAATGGCTTGAATGTGTTGGCATGGCAAAGAACTGGTGTAGACACAAAGACCCTTTTGACAGCCTCAAACGCCTGCTGACACTGGGGTGTCCAGATAAAAGGTGTGCTTTTACCAGCCAAAGGATGAAGAGGGGCTGCCAGTTCCAAGATAGCAGGCAAGAACTTCTTGAGGAATATGACAGTATCCAAGAAGCATTGTAACTCCTTCTGGTTCCGTGTGGTGGCCCATTCACTCAAAGCAAGGGCCTTATCAGGAGACACCACATGACCATCTTTTATAACCTAATTCCCCAGAAAAGTGACTGCTGATTTGAAAAACTCACACTTGCTGGGTTTGATGAACAGGTTTGCTTTTTGGATAGCATTCACCACAGCAACCAGATCTTGGGCATGTGTCTCAGCATTTGGTGAATGAATCAGAATATTATCAATATATGCAACTGCACAAGAGAAGCGCAAGTCTCCCAAAGCTTCCTCAATGACCCGCTGGAAGATGGCAGGCGCGTTTCTCAACCCAAATGGCATTACTTTGAATTGGAAGCAACCACATTGGGTTTTGATAGCTATAAGCCACTCATCTTTTTCTGCCACCCAAACCTGATTAAAGGCGTTGACAAGATCTAACTTGGAAAAACCCCTAGACTTGGCAATGGATTGGGCAATAGAGGCTTCTAGAGAGAGGGGATAACAATCTGGAACGGTCACATTGTTCAAGAGAGTGTAATCCATGCAAGGACACAGGGTTCTGTCTGATTTTTCTGCAAACACTACTGGTGAACTCACAGATGAAGGCTTCTTTACTATCCACCCTTTGACCAGCATGCTGTCTAGCCAGACACCTAATGCTTTGTCCTCACACTCACTGAATGGGTACATGGGCGCATCAATCTTCACCAGGTCTATAGTAGTCTGAAAAGTCACATCATGATGAGTGTGTTGGGGTAGTGCAGTAGCAAGGGACAAATCAAAAGCATCTTGGTACAGTGCCAGGATTCCTGGGATCAACACTGGGGAAGGTACCTCCGGAGAAGCTTTTAAGGACAAGAAACTCTTAGGGGGCTCTACTCCAGGTTTTAGCAAGGACAGAACACCAGCAGGATCATCTAAGGAGAAGTGGAGCTCATTTGCAGATCTGTCAACGTGAACCTGATGCCAGCGCCACCAACCCACTCCAAGGATGACAGGAAATAGTAGATCATCCACGGCCAAGAATCTGCTAACAAATAAATGGCTACCAGTACGGTAACTAAGGGGTTTAGAAACAGGATATACCATAACTGGTACCTTACTTGCGCCCAAAAATTCTTTGGGGCCAAGGCAGGTGAGGTCCATAGATCTTGCTAAGGTGTGGTTCATGAAGTTATCTTCTGCACCAATGTCTATTAGTACAGTGACTTTGGCCTTTCTGGTGCATGTATAGAAGGTTGCATTTAAAAGGAAATATGACAAATTCTCTTTATTCTGCATACTCAAGATAGAGCCAGAAGGCTCTCCTGAGGCGACATCAGGGATGTTGGCAGACGCTGCAAATTCAGGGACTGACCCAGAAGTGATGGGTTAATTAGGACACAAGACACTTATCCCACCCTGGGGCTTGGGCGGTTTCTGAGGGGCTTTGGCAGGGGGATTCTTGACCACGGAAAAGGAGGCAATGCCTTGCTTGGGGATGTAGGCAGGGAGGGCGCTCAGGCAGCAAGCAAGACCAAATGCTTTTTCCAATGAGCCAGGAGCAGGATCCCAAGCCCTTTTTGAGGATGAAGCAGGATTCAATGAGTGGTGGAACATAGCAACTGCTACCTCTACAGGGAGACCAAAGGAAGCTGTTTTCACAGCAAAAGCCTCAATGTGAGACGCCAGCTCTGGTGCCAACCCTTTTGATTGGAGCATCTTAAAGATAGTGGTAGACTTGGATCCCGGGGCTGCTACTGCTGCAGCCATCAAAGTAAGAAAGGAGGAGGAATCCCCAACTTCCTGACTCTGGCGTAAGAGGGTTCTTACCCAAAAATGCGTGTCTCCATCTAAGGCATCCAGGAGAGCAACTGAGTGTTGAGAATCTGTGATGGGAATATCTGAGGGGGAAAGATCTGCTGACAGTCGCAGCTGGAGCTCACTCAAAGCGTTGAAGACTTTTCCTTGACAACTGCTGTGGGTGGAAAGGTGCATGGACTCACCAATGTTACGTTGATGGCAGAGGCAACAGATGAAGTTGTGAATGCACTCTTAGCGTGTTCTGAGGCCCACTTCTTCAAGGTGGACAGAAGGGACGCAGTGGCCAGGACGGTAAGGGCCCCAGAGATCAGGGAACCCACACCGGTACAAATCAGAGCAAGCACAAGGGAGTGCAACCAGTTGCAAAAGGCTTCAAAAGCTAAATCAATTGCCTTAACAATTATGTAAGAGAGGGCAGAAGACTAACAAAGTCTGGCTCCCATCCTGGTGAGACCAACCACCAGGATGCCATCCAGTGCAAGTCTGGGATAGCCGCTCAAAGGGGCCTCCCAAAGGAGACCAGATGTGAAAGGGGAGGGAAGTATGCATCCAAAGTCATGACCAAGGCTCCAGTAAGTAACCACAGAGAGCAATCCTGAGTGAGAGGGACCTCTGCATCCAACTCAGGGATTTGATGCAAGGAGGGTAGGAAGGAAGCTGAAACTGCTGCAGGAAAAGGATTGTCCAAATCAGAAGAAGGAGTTTCAGTAGTACCGGATTCTAAAGGGGGCAATAATTCTTCAAGATAAGAAGACAACCAAGGGAACAAACCATAGGATACTAAGTTGGTGGGAACCTGGGTGATGTCTGATTAAATTTACAAACAGACCAGGAATAAACTCAGAAGATCAAGTAATCAAGGAAAGTTTGCTCCAAAAGACAGGGTTAGAGGATCAGAAAAATAGAGAAATAGGCACCAGTATCCACATAGCCATCTTGTACCAAGAAGACAACATGATTTCAGCGGGTGTCCTTTTTGCTAAAACTTCCAGGCAGACGGACCAAGTGCACGGGTAAATAACAGGGAATGATCTGAATTAATATTCTCGGAACAACTCTCAACAAAAAACGACGGGCGGGCGGGCAGTTGGGCAGGCGGACCAGGGAAAGCAGGAGGCAGGGACGACAGAGGGAGTTGAGACAATTACCTTTATTATTTAAAAACTTCAAAACTACAAAAGAATTTTCAAAGTCAGGAGTTTATTCAACAATTGGAATTGGTAAGCAAGGGACCTGACAGCCCATGCTTCCATTTTATTCAGAGGGGGGTGATAGAACTGGGGGGTTATGAGAGGGGCTATTGGAGTGCAATCTAAAGGGGAGCCTATTAAAGACTACTGGTCAATCTTCTCCTGGGTTGAGACCAAAAAATAGGGACCACAGGCCCGGATGTAAGACTCAGTCCCTCAATTGGCTAGGAGCCTTCCGAGGACTCAGGGTGCACATTTCCCCTAATGCCTTCCTCTGGTGTCTCCAGCGGAGAGCTCCGGAACCCAATTATTTTAGGCTGAGGAACTTCTGGGCTGGAGGAATTGGCTACCTGGGACATCACTGATTGCAGGATTTGATACCTAATTTCTCTGGGCCGCAGGTTAGGCCTTTCAGGCTCCATGCGGCCCAATTTTTTTGTTGGTCTGCTAGTTGTTTCAGGACCGGGCAACACCAAGACAACAAGCAATCTAGCTGAATTAATGTCTCCTCCGCAGTTGGAGGGGACTCCAAAGGAGAAATGGAAACTTTGGCCAGGAAGGCTAACACAAAGCGTTCATCCACTATGTGGGCCAAGTTCTCCAGGTTTTGGAGGGGTTTTGCCTGCACACAGGCCACTTTTTTTGATGGTCTGGGAAATATATCACAATCCAGGGCCAAAGGTGGGCCACAGAACTTTACAGTCTGGATGTACAAGCATTCTGGCTACTGCCAACCTACTTAACATCCATCCATTGCCCAATTTGATGCCCTTTCAATATACTGTTTGACATAACGAGAATGGTAACCAAGCAGTATCACATGACAATCCAAGTATCCAGTGGCTTGAACCCATCCCGCATATGACCAACCACTAGGTTCAATCTGACTAAATCTCTCCCACAGCCCAATCTATATAAGTCTAAAATATCATTCAATAAAAGATACTTCTCTTCTCTCCTAATTCTATATTTGAAGCTTCCTCAAAAGGTGCTCCTTATCAAAATGATTTCCACCCATTTCCCCCATGCTTTATGCCAGATTTAAACACTCTGAACAACATTTTTATGGGCCATGTTTCATATGGCATGCCTTTTTTAGATAGCTAAACATCATTGTTGTTTACAGTTAACTTCACACAGCAACTGAGTGGTTTTGTTTACATGCTGAGTAGCTATAGCAGTTTGTTATTGGATCTTGTTCCGCCGCGCCTGGGGTATTCTGCCACCAGGCTACATAGTAGACATATGTACACCAACGGGGGCTCACCCCATTTTTGTGATTCTGTGCATTCTGTACTGTAGTTTGAATATCTTTGCCCACTGTTTGGTATGGCTGTTGCCGCATCAAGCCATTCCACCTATCAACGGCCAAACCCTCAGCCAACTGGGTGTATATTTTCTCCTGATGCTTGGATCCAGCTTGGATCTGGGCCCATCTGGTTTAAATCTGAGCTAACTTTCCTTAGTACCATAGCTTCAAAAACTGCTGTACACGGTATACTTCTAGTAGGGAGCTTTAACATATGGCAGTGGTACTATATTTACTGTAACTTTTAGTAAGGAGTGTGAAGAAGGGGTAAGGAGAAGTGACTATACTTAGCATTGAGTCCAAAGGAAGAAGAGATGATCAGTGTCAGTCTTTATTATGATATAGCCTTGACAATATGGCACAGCTCATCTTCCTGCATTATTCAGGAAGCCTGCATACTCCATCAGGAAAGAGACTGAAGCAGGTTTAGGGCAACACAGCAGGTGGCCTACCCTAAGGTGGTTTTTATAAGGAAGCTTATTGTGATGTAGTATACCAAGAGCAGTTGGTCAGAGACATTGGTCACATGTATAGCCCAGCAGCTTCTAACAACTTCTCTGCTTGCTAAAGGGGAGATGGGTGCCTTTCTGGGCCATAGCCCAGGGCTAGCAAGCCAGCAGATGGCTGCTATTAATGAGAGATAGTTGGCGGCAACACTAGTTCAATCTAATCAGATCTGTCATGAGTTAATAGACCATTAGGTCTTTTATCTTAGGGCAGTTGGCCTGGTGGCCCAATCTTCAATGGCTTCTTCTAGATACTATTCAAGTAATGGTGCATCTGATGGTCCCTTTATTCTGAGATTTACTAACAAGTAGGACAGTTATAACTGTAAGTTACTTATGTGGAAGCCCTTTTGAGGTGTACTTTATTGTGTGGTGAACCCTTGTTCTGCTCTTCTAATAGGAATAATAGTTTAACTCATACCGGGAGCTTGCTTAGCCATCATTTTATCCATCTGTGGCCCAGCTGCCTATGTCTTTATGTTGACTTGGCTCTGGACTGCTCAGGCTGAGCACCTGTGCTTATTGGTTGAATCCTTTAATTGGCTGATCCCCAAAAACCTGACATCCAGCATTTCAAATATGATAGTGCCAGAAATCGGCTTTAAGGCTGGTTGGCTCCAAATTACTTGCAAGCAAGCCCTATCTCTGTGCTTCTGATCATCATTCTGACTAAAATGTATATGCTTGGCAACTGTGGATTTCCGGCCAGCTGCTTTATCTAAGTTGCTGTAGATTTCAATGGTTCTGAAATCAGCTTCTTATTATTGAACTTAATCTTACTGGCCGGCCTCACCCCACCAAGGTAGGACCGTATATGGCAGTTTCCCGTAAGGCTTATCCCAGAATCAACCAGATTTAAGCTAAATCCAGTCGATTTACACTTGAACTTGTTGATTTTGGGATATATCTTACTGGGCCCGTGCATAGAGATCCAAAATCTTGTGTTGAGCAAAGAGGTGCCAGGATTCAAAGGGTGTCTGAAAGATGACGCATCTTGCAATGTACACAGTTGGTTTACGTTGTTAAAAAGGATCCCAATAACAAGCTAAGGAAATATCCATAATCCAAGGTTTTAAGTCTGAAAGCGTTTTTAAGCTTTGAAGTAGCCCGTCATGGTTTGAATGATGGCTATCCATACACTGGACAAAAAGTTAAGACTCTAGCAGTGCACACCCAACCCCAGTTCCTATACGCGACTTTAATGAAGGATAGTACATAGTAGAGTTGAAAGGCTCATCCACTTTATATCTGGTGCTACGCCTAAGAGCTTAAGAATATATGCCAGTTTTAGGCAGAGTATTCCTCGCCCTTTGCAGAATCAGATATTTTCATTCCCTGGATTCGAGAGTTTAGTGAAGAGCGGAAGGCATCTCTTTGCTGGGCTTCTTGGAGAGAAGGTAACGATCGGATGTCGTTGACGATATCCTTTGTTTTTTGGAAGTAGACTTCCTGAAGGGTGTTGCGGATCTTCCCTTCTTGTTCTTCAACGAGCTGGCCTAGGTGCACGATGTGTTCATTTGCTTGTTGCACTTGGGTTTCTAGCTCAAACTAACGATATAAAATCAGATTGCAGTGTTTGGAAAACCGGTCTGCATATTTAAAGAATACTTGAAACTCAGGGTGGTTGAGAATAAACAACAAACAGTGTAGATTGTTTGTTTTGATGAAAGTGGCTTAAATACTTACGACTCGACGAATATTGCCCGATAGATTCAATGTACCAACGGAATGATTGCTGGTTATGGTGTATAGCATCACGGTTGAGCTTAGCTTGTAGTGAACAGCGTTGCTGTTGATGTTTGCTTCAAACATGTGGATGGAATCCCAGGCTCCCCTCACTTGTTTATTTGCATCATTAACTAAACTGCAAGTTAGTATTCATAACTTTAAGCAAGGCTGTTGGGTATTTTTGAGACATTGTTTTATAAAGAATTGAAGATGTAGAGTCTAATTCTTGCAAAATCTTAAGCTTCCCAAAAGATTCAAGTGTCACAAAATACTTGAATGTCCAAATCCAGTCACTCTCGAAGCTGTAAACGATTCAAATACTATGAACTTCGTTTGTGAACAAGGGCTTCTTGATTCAGCCTGATTTGAATTAAAAAGGTAATCAAAATATAGTCACTTGTTAAGCTCATAGTAAAGATATGATAAAGTAATATTCAAAGCTGTGAGGTAATAAAAAATATGATTAAAAAATATTAACTCAGTCCAAAACCAAAATTGTTGAATTTATATTGGTTAAAAACAGATTTGATACTGCTAAAATCCATTTTAGATTGAATTCCTTTTATTTCAAGCTCCTTTTTTGTTTATCTAAGTTTTGAAACCCACAACAATGTAAATAAATATTTGTGCTTGCTTTGAAAATCGTAAGTAGTTGTCTTTTTAGATGAGTGTAGTTTAGGATTATCTTATAATTAAGATCCAGCAAAAAAGCAAACCTCTAAGTGTGCTTGAAAATCACACATTTTAGTTTGAAAATAAACGAACGATGGTACGTATTTGAGATTCAGTCACGAAAAAAGCCACCGAATAAAAGTCCCCAAAATACGAAGCATGAGATTCTTAAATAGAGGATAAAATAGCTAAAGTTTGAAACACAGATATATACCTTTCTTGATTAGAATTGCTCCACTGAATCCCTTTCGCTGTTCCCAGATATAAACCGAAGAAATCCCTCCCTCGTAGTACCTGTTTTTCAAAAATAACAGATGGTTTAAAATCTAAAAATGTGGCATGTGCAGCTTACAGCTTGCGGTAAACTTCAAAAGCGTCATTAAAAGCGACTTCAAGGGTTCTTAAAGCTGCAGAAGGAATCAAATCGCTCTCAATTTCTGGATAAAATTCATTTGACCAAGGAGATCTGAAAACAAAACATTAAATTAGACCCGAAAAAATGCAGTTAGTTCAAATTATTTGATGGGTAAAAGCCAACGTCTAAGGATTAGGCTTTTCATGGATATTCTCCAAGGAAAAGGTGCTTTAGAGAAGCTGGATGAAAATCATAAATAGACGTCACCCAAACTTTTCAAGGCCAAATTTACCTGAAAGAATCGCCATCGCGGTTAAAATCGCACAGGAGGTAGTCCTTTCCTGTCTTTGGGCATTTCGCGATCTCCAAAGGCTTGTCAATCGCCTCATAAAAAGCCTCGGTGCACTCAGGGAGAACGTCGCAGAGGGTCTCAAGATTAGTTTCGATGTTTTGAGGAGGCAATCTCCTCATCAAATCAACGACGCACTCCACCGGATTGTACTGTGATCCAGGTTGTTTAGCAAACTTTAAAGCGATGTTTTTTAAAATATATTCAAAGTCACCTTCATAATGTATTAAAGAGCCAAACTAATGGAAACGCTGCTTTATCCTTCAACCTACCAACCACTTGGTCATGGCGGCTTTGTGGCATGTCTGGTAGACTAGGGTAATATATATTTACAAACTAGCCATTAATTGATTACGAAGCAGTTCCTCAATCCTGAAGGGTGGCACCACGATAGAGATCAAGTTATCCAAGCGTTCAAGTTAGAGGTCACAGACTGTCAAAAGGGATATTATTCACTTCATTGATGAGTTGTCCCTTTTAAGCAGTCCCTTGGTATGAGTATTCTTAAATTGGTAAAGTGTTTTTATTTAGTCCCCATATCTTTAATAGTGGTAATCAATAAAAATATTTAAACTAAACTATGAGTAATATGAAGCAAGGCCCCAATAAAGAAGCTGATTAGACTTGATAATGAATTGATCATAAATCAATAAAATAGACAGATGAAGCAGTTTTCAATCTATAATAAGTTTATAGAAAATGCCTAAAGCTTATCAATACTAATATCGAGCCAACCCATTAACTGGAATGAACCTATTACCAAGTGTGTGCTGTGAAAATACAGCATATATTAAATAATACATCAATTTAAAATCACCCATAATTAATTTCAATCTATATTGCATTTTGGCCTATGTGCCAATAACAGTAAGCTTTAGCCATTTAATCCAAACAGCCTAATTTGAATAGCAGCAAATTTTTTGTTTCAAGTGATGCTTGCTACTTGCATCTGTACAAATCCATTGGTATTCATGAGATATCATTTGTTCAGATACCTAGCAAAGTTATATCATGCACATCCTATAGCTTTGAGAATATGAGATGGCCTCAACTAAAAACCAAGTTATAGATCCATAGTTTGGATAAATAATATCCCACTGAATAAAGTTAATAACCAGTTGCATAATCAAAAATACAGATGAATAGACTAGGTCTAAGGAAGCCAAACCAAGAAGCCATCTCTGCTGCAACCAAGATCAACTCCCCACCCACCAACATACCTTACAATACACAGGGAGTGCTCATAGAGGCGCCCCATGACATATCTAACAGCAATGGGCATCCCGCTACCAATGTCAAATTGCAGGCAATATCTCCTAAATAAAAGTGCTAATAATTCTAGGCCCTGATCCCTCAACCAAGATATTCACAGCTCACACTCTTTCTGGATCCCACCACAATGCCACCCCCTGGTGAACTAATGGCTTTCTATTCTAGTAGATAAATTTTGATATTTCAAATCAATCTTCATCCTATTCCTATTCCTGCCCTTTCTAATAGACTGTTCTCCTCCCCAATCTAAATACTGGACTATATCTGGTTTAGTTGCAACACCTCCAGCAAAAAAACATATTGATTTGTCATAGCCAAGAGTGCTGCAACACCAGTAAAAGGCTTCTCAGCCTATTCATCAGGATATTGTGTAGAAAGATCTCATTAAAGAAAAGAAGCAGGTCTTACCAGGTGCAAGATCCAGATAAATATGAGACAATGGGATCCTAGAACAGGTACAGCTACTTCAGCCAGACTGAGGGTGTTTAAAATAGCCACACACACCCTGTGATCATAGAGCTGATGCTCTGTCAGGATCCTCCTTTTATTTTATCTTGCTGCTAGTATTTTTACAAGTGCTACAGTAGGGTCATTTCACTATTCTTTAGTTAAGAACTCCTACATTCTAATCCCTCTATTATTCCCCTTCATTTTCCTTTCTTTTTGGGTCAAATTAACCTAAATTAAGGGTTATTTTTCATCTTTGCACTTACCTTTCCTTTGCAACCAAGTTTTGAACCCGGTACCTATACACTAAGTCAGTTTAAACAAGTCCAAAACCAATTACTTTTCTCTTTTTGCTCTGATTCCCTTCCCGCTTACGCCAGCAGCTTTGGACTAAGTTTTTCTGTTCTTCTGCCTTTGCTCTTCTTGGTTCAAAGCAAACAATTAACCACTGGCTTCTCCTTTCAAAATCTTCTTTATGCTAGCTTAACTTTTTAAAGTTAGTTCAAGCAGTTGGCCTAAAACCATGGTTTCTTCTTTCCAATGATCAGCTAACCTTTACTCACAATTTGCACCTCACTTTACCAAACTTAATAAAAGGACTGGGTTTAACAGTCTCAACAATAAGTTGAGATTGTTTGGCTTGCACCCCAAAAAGGTACATGTTAGGTTTTTTGGCTTGTGTTTTCTTCTCTTCAATCTTTATTATTAGCTTTCATCTTATTTTCATGATTCCCTTTGACTATATCTTTCACCAGCTAGGCAATTTTTATAGTGGTACTCACAATTTAATTGTTGACAGTTTCAATCCCCAGGCTAGTGCTGATCACTTCCCAGACTTAGAAATTGACTTTTTAACCAAATTTTCAGTCATTAAGACTGGTCTTTATTTTCTTTTCTTAAGTTTAATAAATTTTCTTAGCCCCCACTTTACTTCATATAAGCTTTTAGGAGCCTCTATCCAGTTATTGTTGCAAACCTTTCCTATCTTTTTATATTTGACAAATATAAATATCCTTGGTTTAAAGGCTTTAGTTTACAATATTTTACCCCAAACCTTCAGACCTTACATGCTCAGCAGAAGGCATGAAAAGAGAAAGTGGGTTAGAGACTATCTCAGGAAAGTGCCCTAGATGTTGATCCATCTTATGGAGTTGATATAAATGAGGTATTCCAAGTAGCTTAACTTTATGCAGGTTGGGTAAAAAGGTTATAAAATATAAGGCAAACATAAAGGGATTCTCCATTCACTTTATTGATGCTGCCTGCAGCTGACATGATAAGAAAAAGTTGGGTTCATACTTAATTAGATGAGTGCTTAAGGTCTTTCCCAGTATGAAACAGGATTTTAGACAAAAGCGTAAAGGGCTACCAGGTTCAAATTTAAGAGATAAGGTAATATAGGCACAGCTTGGAATAAAGCTTTAAGAAAAACTGACAACAGTTTATAATTTGTAAAGTAGGAAGATAGAGTCTTTAAACCCCCCAAATTATAAGGTAAGAGAGGGTATTCACTAAGTTTTCAGTAGTTACAAGTGGTATATTAATATTTGAAAATTCAACATGTGAATAATAGGCCTTAAATTGATACAAGCAATCCTTAAAATCAAAAAAAGCTGACAGTAAAGCAGCAGTTTGCTGACTTGCCATCTTCATGGTAACCAAAATTTAATTTTAAACTAACAAATCTAACCACGTTAATTCTGGAGTAATTTTAGTAACTTTAGAAATGATGGTTAAAGGAATTTTAAGGTAACTTAATTTCTAACTTGGAAACTTAAAATGTGTTTGAAAGATTTAAGTTTAGAAAAGAGTAAGAGTGGATTTGAAGTTATACCTTTAAAAAAAATCAAGTAATTAAAACCTTTTAAAAAAGGACAAAAGCAAATTGAAGCTAATCTATAGTTTTAAACTTTAAAATAGTAGAAATTAAAAAAAAACCTGAAGCAAGGGGAAAACTTAGAATTTTGGCTTAAAGCCTACTCTTATTTGTTGGGCTTTATTTATATGTTTAAATTTAAGTAGGTTGCAGCCTGTAACAAGAAGTTAAAGGGAATAAGAGATTGGGAAAGTTTGAAAATCTTCAAACCAAAACAGAGCTTATGCTCTGTTTGAAGGAGATATAGGTAAGAGCCATTGGTTGTGTAACACTTGAATCATCACAAGAGTTGCTCTTGAAACCCAAGAAAAAGTCAAGCAAAATAATAGACAGAAAAAACTAATTTGAAAAGCTAACATCAAAATTCAACTTGAATTTTTTAAGAAAATCTTAAATGAAAAATAATTTCAAATTAAACTTAATATTCTAAAGCCAAGACATGACAGATTTTTCAGATTTTTTTGTTGTTCATCCTCTTTTTAGGTTCCCATGTCCCAAACAGAAGTGGCCGCTTTTGTTGTTGTCAGGACAGCAGAGAGGAACAATAAATTTGGAAGTGACACAAGATTTTCCTGCAGCTTTATTATTTACCTTCTGGAGATTTTCAAATGAATGTGGCTCAAGATGATTGCTATTCTCAACAGGTGTGGTAGAAGTTGTGGCCAGGGTGGCTAATATGGATTGATTGTTCTTGGGATTGATAAAAATTGTGTTTGAGGTATTTAGCATTAGATCTGTAGAGGTTAAGCATTATTAGTTGAAACTAGCTGCTTCATATTTAGCCTGTGGCTGATCTTCTGCAGAGCCCAGTAAATTAATGTCATTAAATGGGCCCCTGCCAGCTCCTGGGAGCCACCCAGCCAATTTTTGGCATAAGTGAAGGGCCTTTTTTTGGTTAGTTGAGGTCCACTAATCCTCCTAGATAATATCTATAAATGACCAAAATTGTTTTGGGCTGTTCTTGGAAATCTGAACTGCCTTTAAATAGGCTGGTGGTTGAATCAAACTCTGGTTGCCACAGTGATTTGTCTCATGTTTAATTCCTGAAGTGGCCTTTTTAAGGCTGATTTTGTTTCTGGGTTACAGCCCTTGTAAAATTCATTTTTGATAGGTATTGTAGGGAAAACTTTAATGTAAAATTATCTAATACAGAGCACAAAAAATATTTTTTACTCAAAAATACAAAAAGAGATACCTCAAAGCTCTTCAGAAATGAATTGATTGTAAACAATAAATCAATAAAATCCAGAAGGCTTTTAAAAGGTAAATATGGGATTTTATTTAATAAGTTAAGCCTTTTTATTAGAGGTGCTACCAAATCTGCACTGTAGAATTTGAACATATTTAAAAATGTGAGGGGTTTCAACCCCAGCTTAGATAATTTAAAAGCTGAAATTTGGTTTGGCCTTCATGCCCATTAAATTGATTTTTGATATTGATATTTTATTTAATTGAATCTAGATGTGAGACCTTGTAGACACATTATAAGTTTAAGGCTGTGGTTTGCAATGAGTAGCCAATTGAAAAATTATCTGGCTTTGGCGTTATGTTGCCACTCAGCTAACAAGTTGAAAACCCATCCCTGATCCCACATATGATTATTCTGAAATACAAGCCCAAATTATTACCAGGATCATTATCACATTTCTGATCCACACCCTTCTACTATATAATCCAAATGGTACTGCAATAAAACATATATATCTTCTCTAAAGCTTGCTCCCCCTAACCCTCCTTTTGACTCTGGTAGCAGCATAAAAGTAAAAATCTACTGATATATGTCAAATGCCACTGGTAACACCAAAGACAAACCCATAAAAATACCATCTGTGACCTGTTTCCCTGGTTCATTAACACACCAAATTATTAAATACATCAGCATGTTATTCAATAAACACACTTGACATAACCTTTTTTATTTATTCAATCTGGCAGCCAACATCTCATCAACATACACAGTTCACAGCCAATACATTATGTCACAAGGACTTGCAATTACACTTGTACACGCCCAAACATTAACCAACCTTATTTCATTAACCCATATCAAAAATTGAAACAGTAAAAATAAAAAACAGCATATAAAACCACAAGCACATTAAAATTCACTACTTTTCCACCAAGATCAAGGAAAATTTACAGGCATGAATTCAACATGCAGTTTTCAAGCTTGAGTCTGTAAGGTCACAAGCCCTTTGGAAGATAGTTATACACTAGAGCCTCTGGTCTCAAAATTTCCATGCTTTTTGAATATAGAAAGGTTGGTAGGGTCTACAAAAGTAGGTTTATTAAAGCACCTAACAACTTGAATGAAGTAAAACAAGGACTAAGCCAGTCAATTAAACCCAAGAGCATTAAGAAAATACTTGTCTTCACATTGGGATATTGGTCCAAAAGTTAAACTATAAATTAGGCCATTGGTCTGCATCAACTGTAGGATTAAAACTATTTGCTATTCAATACTGAGTGTTGTTGTAAAAGCTGATTAATCAATGGTACAGGAAATCAGAGGGAATTATTGTGTAGAACAATGATCAAAATGATAGAAAGGTGAAAACTAAAGGCCAAAAGAACAAGAAAAGCAAGCTTCACAACTCAACAAGTACCTTTTGGGGGGCAAATCAAATGATCTCAGCTTGGAGTTGAGAGTGATAAAACTCAGCTGTTTAGTGTTCATTATGAAATTGAGGTGGGATATGAGGAGTAGGGTTTTAACTTAAGATGGTTAAATTATTTTATTATGAAGATTTAAGAACTAGGAATCATTTCAGGATGATTTTAATCCCTTATGGTATATGTTGAGGTAAAACAAGAGCTAACTTGAAAAGTTAGTCTTGACATTGAGAGGAGAAGAACAGAAGCAATTATAGAGCAGTAATGTAAGAGAGTGGGAAACTAAATCAGAAGAGGGAGGGAAGCCCAGCCCAAAAGTCTAGAAGTGGAATATGAGAAATCACAAAACAAGATCAGTTTTTGAATAACCACTAATCTTCAAGAGTATAGGTTTGGGATTTGAAACCTGTGCCTGGCAAAAAAGGTCACTTTTAACTTGAATTTATAACCTTAAAATTACTAGGAGACTAAGTTTAAGCAAGAAAATAATAAAATTATGCCAGAAGTAAAAACTAGCTCTAATCTTGTCCTTGGGTGTTCACAGAGCATATGCAATAATAAAAGAGCTGCTAAAAAAGATAGGCTTCTAAAATCATACATAGTGCCAGTGAAAGCAGATCCTGATAACAAGGAGTTTATCTTGGACAAGATGCTCTGCTTCAACCTCTTGGCTAGACTGAGAACATCACAGAAATCCTATCACAACAGAGCTTGGTACAAACATCCCACTGCACTGTTCTGTGAGAGATACTACCATCTTTAAGCCTGCCAGACTGAAATGAAACCACCACCAACTCCCAAAACTGACTGCTTGCCCCCAACCCAGATTCATTGTCACCCTCTGCCAACCAATACATAGGTATAGCCTACATCAATCTTTTCAGTGAACCAACCCTGGGTGGCCAGCCCATCATTTTCTGGGATTGGACGGGGTGCAGGCCCAGCAGGCAGAGCCCATCATAGGGTTGGTGCTAGCTTAAAGAGGTACATAATAGATTTTCCTACCCAAGACCGCTGGCCAGAAGCCAGGATTATAGTATCATCACCCTAGAGAGGGTGACATAAACCATTCCAACCAGCTTACTGGAGCTATCTAGGGGGAGTTCAGAGGCAGGCATGGGCATTGGTTTGGGGGTGAGATGCAGCTTTATATATAGTTGGTAGGCAGGGAGGGAGCTGTATTTGTCTTTAAACAGTCCTGTTTCAGCAATATACCAAGGGCCCCTTCTATTATATTGGGTCAGCTCTTTATATCAGGCCAAGAGACCTTGTGCTAGTGTTGTAAAATATGCAGCCTGGGTGCTGAATTCTACAAATAGTCAGTCTACTACTTCTTTATCTTAATACTATACCTGTTGTGGTATAGTGACAGCCTGGGTAAGAATAGAAGAATATAAGAAGATAATAAGACAAAACTGGTGTTTATTATGATAGTATTGCACTTATATAGTGTAAAGCGGGGGAATAGCCACCAGGGGAAGGGAGGCACAGACAGAAGGACTTCCCTAATGGAGGAGAGTGGAGTGGCACAGCAGAAAGTCCCACGCAAGAGAACAACCGGTTTCATGCGGCTTTCCTTAAGGAGGCAGATATAAATAACTTTGTTGTTCTATTATTAACCTCAAAAGTAAAGCCTGTGCCTTATGCGCATTTGAAAGGCGCTTTGAACACCCGTTTTAGAGGCGTTTTAAATGTTTTTATCCTTAGTAAAATCAGGACACAATAAAGAAATTGTGCAACTGTTCTGTTGCTCAATTCCTAGATGGACAACTTAATGTCTAATCCATTCAATCTGCAACATTTCCCTCCACTGGATTAGACAACAGGGTCAAGAATAGGTTGGAATCTCTAGGTAGTGGCTATGGTGTTGTGGTCAATCACATGTCTTGTTAGGTGGGGGCTTGTTGCCCAATCCTTGGTCATTGGCTTCACGGATCTGTAGGTAACCAGTTGTGTTTCCTGGCTGCCATTCAGGTGGTAGAACAGTTGGTGTGGTACAGGAACAGTCTTTTCAGTCTCCAAAAAACACCTTGCTCTTTTATACTTATTCCTCATACTTTGGTACAACACTATCACAAACAGGACAACAACCCATGTAATTTTTTATTTAGGCTTTTGTTTTTTTGGGTTGTTGTACTCATTGGGGCTTACTCTTAGTCACTAGGAGCAGCACACATATACTGAGTGTGTACTCTAGTAATCAATTGCCCAGAATGGGGCTCCTTAAGGGAGTAGGAGTTAGGGCCAGTCTTCAGGATAACTTGAACTGGGCCTTGCCAAAGGGAGGCAAGTTTGGATTCACGGCTATACCCTCTATTGATGAAGAAGTAGACTGAGTCTCCTACCAAGTAAGTGGGTAAGGTGGGGCATTTGGATGCATCTTGTTCTAGGTCCTGCAACTTATGGTTTAAGTTTACAGTGTAGGCCTCTGATTGCAAGCAAATAAGAGTTTGAACCAGCTTGTTGAGATACTCCTCTGGGGACACAGCCAGGCTGGGCTTTACCAAAGAATATAGTAAAGGGGGAAGACCTGGTTGTTGGCTGTAGAGCAGTTGGAAGGGTAGCTTGTCAGTGGCCCAATGGTACCCAATGTTATATTCAAAGGTGGCCTCAGGCAGGAAGGTATCCCATTCAGTCTCATGTTGGTGACTGAGCTTACAGAGTATCTGGACCAGGCTCCTATTAGTGTGCTCTACCATGCCATTTGCCTGTGGGTGGTAAGGAGTGGATAGTGTCCCACAAATTCCCATCAGTTGGTTGAGGTGGGGGATGATATAACTGGTGAAGTTGGTATCATTGTCTGTCAGCAGAATCTGGGGGCAACCATGTTTGTATATGATATTCTCCAGGATGAATGTGGCGTCACCAGTGCAGATTAGTTGGGAATTGCCTTGGCCTCTACTCATTTAGTCAGATGGTCAACTGCCACAATGATGAACTTGTTACAACTGTTGGTAGCTGACAGGGGGCCCACTACGTCAATGGCTACAGTGTGGAAGGCAAACCCAGGGCGTACAAGTCTGTGTTGAAACTTGGTAACCTTAGGCCTCTCAATGTTGCAGTCATGATAGTTGGCTAGTGTATCTACTACATCAGTGTACATTCCTTACCAGAAGCAGTGCTGTTGTAGCAGAGCTAACGTCTTCTGTATACCACCATGGCCAGTAGTCTTGTGAGCGGCCACCACTGAGTCCATGTGAGGGATGGGTGTATGTAAGGTAGCCAAGAGTCTCCACAAAGCTTCAGGAGTTGTCCCTTAGAGACCTTGGTATCAACAGTTAGCTTCTTGAGAGCTCTCTGTATCTCTATTGGCTCCTCTCCCCACAAAGAAGGATCCTCCATAAGCTTGTCATAGAGAATGTCAGCCATGGGGGATACTAAGGCAGCAGTGGGAAGGCGGGAGAGACAGTCAGCATTCTGGTGGGCTGCCCTGGCTCAATGAATGATTTTGTAGTCATAAGCCTGAAGTTTAATAGCCCAACACGCCAGACGTCCTTTGGGGTCCTTGAGGGTCTTCAGCTATTGCAAGGAGGCATGGTCTATTACAACCGTGAAATGTACCCCATGGAGATAGACTCTGAATTGTTGGTAGGAGTATATAACAGCCAGACCATCTTGTTTGGTGACAGTGTAGTTCCTCTTGTGAATATTAAGTGTACATGAGCAGTATCCAACAGGGTGTTCAAGTTTTTTGGAGTCCAGTTGGGAGATAACACCCCCAATTGCAATAAGACTAGCATCTGTATGAACCACAAACGGCTTGGCAAAGTCAGGGTAGGCCAGCACAGGGGCTGAAGTCAGTATTCCTTTGAGAGCATTGAAGGCAGATTGGCACGCTGGGCTCCAGAAGAATTCCTTATCAGCTTGGAGAAGCTGAAAAAGGGGGTCACCCAGGGATGCAAAGTTGGAGATGAAGCAGCAGTAGTACACAATCATCCCCAGGAAGACCTGCACGTCCCGCTTATTGGCCGGGATCTGCTTTTTCTCAATGGCTTCCACCTTCAGAGGCACAGGGCGGAGTCTATCTTGGCTAATGATGAGCCCCAAGAACTCAAGGTGCTCCTTGAAGAAGTTGCACTTGCATGGCTTGAGCTTGAGATTAGCTTCAAGTAACCTCTGGAAGACTTCCAAGTGTTGTAGGTGATCATTAAAGGTTCAGGAGAACACATTAATGTCATCCAGGTAGACCAAGACACTGGTGAGTTTGAGGTTGCTCATCACTGCATCCATGACCCGCTGGAAGGTAGCCAGGGCATTAGAAAGATCTTGAGGCATCCTTGTGGGTTGGAATAGCCCTTGGTCAGTGATGATTGCACATTTTCCTTGATCAGCTGGGGTTAGATCAATCTGCTAGTACCCACTGATAAGGTCCATGGCGCTGAAGAACTTGGCGCCACCCAGTTGGTCCAAGGTACTTTCAATATGAGGGAGGGGATATGAATCCTTCTTGGTAACAGCATTCAGTTGAAGTTAGTCAATCACCACACGGTTGCTGCCATCCTTCTTTTTGACAATCAGGAGAGGGGAAGCCCAAGGGCTTTTACTGGGGACCAGTAAGCCAGATCCAAATAGCTTCTGAAGCTCCTTGTTAGCCACAGCATGATTGGCTTGACTGCGCTGTATAGGTCTGGAACAGATAGGTAGACTGCCTTGGGTGTCAATATGATGAGCAACATATGCAGCCTTGCCCAGGTGATAATCATCCTTGACAAAAACATCCTTATACTTGGCAAAGAGATCCATAGCTTGGTCCTTCTGCTCTTTTGGAGAGGCCAGATAGGGAGCCGTGGCTTATGACTGATAGCACCAGTGGTTGCTCACAGGGTAGACCCAACTCAGAGAAGTCCGCAAAGGGGGCAGTCTCCTGCAGGTTGTCATGCTCTTCCAGTTGTATATAAGCCAGAAGTTGGTTTTTGGAGACAATCATAGCTTCACAACTCATGTTGACCAATAGTATGAGTACCTCCTTCTCACTTGGCATGAGGATGCCTGGTAAACCCATGGTTCTAGTCTGGAGGCATTAGGTATGCCAAAGATTTCTCCATGAGTGCCAGCTGGTAGAGCCAGCAAGAGGACTGCATTGTAGATCACCTGGGCGCCAGGTGGGATAGTCTTATTACAGGAGGCGTAGACTGGGATACCCTTGGCTTCCCTAATTGAGAGAGGTAGCACCTTGACCTTCTTACTACACAGCGTATAAGCAACTGGAAGCTCTCCATTGGCGTACTCCAGATTGATGTAGTGCAGACATTTGAACACTTCTTCCAGGGGTTCCAGGTGTTTGTTATAGATGCAAGAGAAGACTTTAATGTCATCCATATAGACCAGGGCACATGAGGGCTTGAGGTCCCTCATCACAGCGTCTATAGCTCGTTGGAAGGTGGCTGGGGCATTAGAGAGACCCTGAGGCATCCTGGTAGGTTGGAAAAGCCTTTGGTTGGCAAGAATGGCACGCTTCTCTGGGTCATCTGGAGAGAAATTAATCTGCCAGTAGCCAGGTATCAGGTCCATGGCCGAGAAGAACTTGGCAGTGGGGACCCAGTAGGCAAAATCTTCTTACATTCTCACAGTGCAAGAATCTAACCTTTCTTATTGAGAGGCAAAGTCAACCAGTGGAGGGGCATCAGAAGGCTTGGTTGTAAAGGAACAACATGTTCCAGGGTCAGGAACAGGCTTGTCAGGGGGAGAGGAATGGGGAGAGAGGAGGGAGGTGAAACCACAAATGCAGCCAAGGATTTCTCCTTGTCCTGGATGCTTAGTAGTTTTTTGAGTGATTCTCATTGTACTCCTCAATGCCAGAATCATCAGTGAATTCTTCCTTGCTCTGACTAGCCTGAGGTTTAGTTGCTTCAGAACCATCAGGAGTGATGAAGGGATTGCTATCAGGTTCCCAGGGAGACTCCAGGGTACCTGCTGAAGACGCAATGAAGGAGACATCCTCTTCATTGCTTCTGTGACAGTGGTGGGAGTCAGGAAGGGGCAATAAAGTATGGGTTTTATGGGAGGGAGAACTATCAGCTTCAGTATTCCCATACAATCCCATTAGAGTATCAGGGATACTAATTGATGAGGCATCTTCAAGGTGCTTGCTTAGTTGGTCCTAAAGGGAGTCAAGGAGAGCACGTTGAGCATCCAACTCATCTAGCCACTCTTTCTTTTCCTGAAAGGCCATAACTAATTCCTCTTCCAGAAACCCCATCTGTCTCTCTTGAGCCTTTATAGTATCCTGAAGAGCAGAGAATCCCATTGTGCAGCTGTTATGGATGTCTTCTGGCTTAGGAGTTTTCTGTTGATGATCATAGAACTCCAGGGCAACAAGCTGATTCATCTGGGTGGGTACCAAGGAAGAAAGGATATGTTCTATCTTGCTCATCCATAGAGCTATTCCAGAGTGAGAGTGGACAGCTTCTGATATATTTTGAGCAAGGTTTGGGGGGCCAGAGCAGGGACCAGAGCAGCTATCAGTTTGGAGGGTTCCAGAATTAAGGGAGATTCCATCAGGAGAACAACCAGAAGAAGAAGGAGGAGAATATTGACAGCATACTTCCTTCACCAAGGCAGGCTCCAAGGAGCAGGAGACGCGGTTCATGCCAGTTGCTTCAGCAATGGAGTCAGGCTGGACTGGTATCAATGAGGTAAGGGCTTTTTCAATGGAGTTCATCCAGGAGGTCATACTTGATTGGGAGCTGGCAATTTCCAAAAGTTATTGGCAGTTAGGCAATCACTGGCTTAGTCCTGGTTGACCATAGGAAGAGCCATGAAGTCTACCAGATAGAGAGCCAGAAGCAGTGAAGGTTGATCCTGGAGTGGGTTGGGCAGAAGGAGCTGCAGGTATAGACAAGGATGTCTCTCTCTCCATAAAAACAAGGCCACAGGGGTAGGAAGAAAGGAAGCTGTGGTTTGAAGAATCCATGAGCGCCAATGTTGTAAAATATGCAGCCTGGGCGCTGATTTCTACAAATAGTTAGTCTACTACTTCTTTATCTTAATAATATACCTGTTGTGGTATAGTGACAGCCTGGGTAAGGACAGAAGAATATAAGAAGATAATAAGACAAAACTGGTGTTTATTATGATAGTATTGCACTTATATAGTGTAAAGCGGGGGAATAGCCACCAGGGGAAGGGAGGCACAGACAGAAGGACTTCCCTAATGGAGGAGAGTGGAGTGGCACAGCAGAAAGTCCCACGCAAGAGAACAGCTGGTTTCACATGGCTTTCCTTAAGGAGGCAGATATAAATAACTTTGTTGTTCTATTATTAACCTCAGAAGTAAAGCCTGTGCCTTATGCGCATTTGAAAGGCGCTTTGAACACCTGTTTTAGAGGCGTTTTAAACGTTTTTATCCTTAATAAAACCAGGACGCAATAAAGCAATCACACAACTGTCCTGTCGCTCAATTCCTAGATAGACGACTTAATGTCTAATCCATTCAATCTGCAACAGCTAGTATTTTGTCAGAGAAACAGCCTCTGCATTCAGGCTTCAAAGGGTACTCTGTAAAGCAGATAGGGCCAAAGGGAGCACCCAGTAGACGTCAAGTTGCCAGCAGTGGGCCAGAGGATTTAGAGTTGAGTTGGAAGATAACCAAGATAAAATATGGCAATATTTGAGAAGCCCAATATTGCATAAACTTTATACAAAAATGTCAATAAAGTCTGGTGTAGGATCTAAGGGCTCATTAGTACCCCACTACCCAACTTTAGTTCTAATGGTCAGGATTCAGATGGTCAGGAAATGGAGATTTGGACAGGCGGGTGGCCCAGGTTTTGGGGCGGCAAAATGGCACTAGCTAAGGACAGGCCTTCATTGGTGGAATCTTCCAGAAGGGTAGTGCAGCCCTTCTTTTCTGAAGCAAAATTCTTGAGGAGAAGCCTGTTGGTCCATGCCTTCTTCAGGGGTGGGGTTCTGATTAGATACCAGGGAAGACATCAGGCTCATTAGGCCAATGATGGGGCTTATTTGTCTTCATTAGACAATGGGTTGTGTTCTTCAGTGGGTGCCACTATTGGAAGGTTAGGGCTGAGTCCTTCAACTGCAATAGTATCTGTGGTTTGAATCAGAGGAGACTTGATTCCAAAAGACACATGCAGGTGGTCTTGACCAGGGTTCAAATCTTGTCTCAGACCTTGGGTTTTGAGAGGGGACAAAATGGCATTCCTGAAAACCCTGGCTGGTTTAGTTGGCACTGTGGTACTCACCACTGGGCCCTGGTAGGCTGCTCAGACTATTACCTCTTCAAGTTAGCATCCCTCATATGATGGGCCTTACCCTCCTCACAACAACCTATGTTGTCTGCTGAGACTAACATGCTCTCTTCCTGGATGTGGTATCCTGACAGTTTCTCTCAAAAAGTATGGTGTCAACACACATCTAGAAGGCTTCATAATTCATAAGAGAATGATAGAGTAAAGAGATTGAATGGTTCCTGGGTTGAAAATCCAAGAAAGTTTTCAGCCAACAAGCCATTGTTATGGATAGCTATGCTTCTAACAGCACTAATGGTTTACCTCATCTGAGTGAATTAAAACCCAGACCAGAGCTTGTATGAACTATTGTATGGGCATAAACCAGCCATTTTCAGCAGTATCTGGGACCACACCTAGCTCTACCAAAGAGAATTACCCAAATAGCATAACCTAGATGTATATAAAGCTCATAGGGACCATCTTAATAAAAACAGGTCAAAAGATATGCTATTTCACTCCAAGTTAAGAGATTCCAGATATGAGATAGAATCTGGTTAGTCAAGCATAGTTGGCATATATTGAAGCTCAGTCTTAGAGAGTTACAAACGTCTGGGTCCGGAAGATATCCCGTCTATTATTTTCTGCCAGTGGATTCTCTTTCAAAGTTGGTCCAGCTATAGTTTTCTTTGTAGGCGCTTTTTTTAGCCTTGCAATAGAATAGGATTAATATGGAATCTATCTACTGATGAAAGCTATTATCTAAATGTGCACTTTTTAATCCTATCTTTTGTCTTCAAGAGGCTTAATTTTAAATCCTTACCCTTTTAAACAGTAATTGGATTGACTTTGCTGCCAGAAGATTGGATTAGAGCATCAAACCCTTTAAATGCTAATCTTTCCAGAGCAGACACTCTTATTTGGTATTTTTGCATGCTTATTGCTGTAAAGTTAAAGTTTACATGCAAAGAAACTTATAGCTGGATCAAATCTGATGGAGATTGATCAGCAGAAAAACAACTGATGGGATACCTTCCTGCCCCCAAACAGCTGTGAAGGTTAACCCCAACTAACCCTGTCTGGTTAAAGGCATAAAATCACATACTAACTCTCAGACAGATGCGCCTTGCCATGGATGGTTCTGTCTTACCCAGAATTGCTTGGATGTGCAGAAACAAGGATCACATAGTTTGAACCAAGGAGGAGCCCTTGAAAGTTTATTATAGCATTGCTCAAGCTATTGACCAGAAGTGGGCTGTAGAGAAACTGGTGAATATTTCAACAAGGGTTCAGAAGAGCTGTTTGAAGCCTTGGACCACAGAAATCAGGTGCCGTAACTGTGTTGTTTTAGCAGAGTTACAAGGGGAAAAATATTTAGAAACTAGATAATAATCTTTATTGTGAGATAGGGATTATATAGTTATTATGAATCAAGGATAAGAAGAACATGATAGTGTTGATCACACAGCTGGATGATGAAGGGGGTGGCTTGATCCTAGTAATGAGTCAAGCGCCAAAACAAGGTATCCACTGTAAGGGATCATCATTTGTTCATGTTGTTGGATTTGGGAATTTGAGTTAACTTTCTAGTTTGGCTTCAAGTGACTGGTTAATCAGATTGCGGGTCACAAACCTGCTTACTTGGAACCTTGCTGGCGGGACAAGCCTGCTGTTTTGACACAGGTGATTTGGTGGAGTTGACCAAAAAGCTGAATCATTATGCCACAAACTTTTTGTGATTTCAAATGGCATGGTTAAGAAAACCCCCCTGATCATATCAGCATTCAATTCACACCCATGTGAGCTGGGTTAGAGCTCTGAGCTACCCCAGCAGTTCAATATAGCAATAGGTTATTTCAAAGCAGCAATATTAAGTTTTTGGTAAAAAAAGTCCATGGAAATGAAGCTTCTGTCAACTTACTTGCCTATTTGGCTTTTGATGAGCTGCAGAATCAATTTTGCAGTGCCCACAGCCTCCAGGCTGCTTTGGGCGACCCCTGAGCCTGAAACTGAATAAAATATTGAGCTGGTTTGCCAAATCATTCATCTGCAAAATTCTGTTTTTTTCTGAACTGTTGCCCTTGTTATCCTCTGCCTGAGTTTTTATTGGTCACCTCCTCCCAACACCTCTACTTGGAGTTTACCGCCCATGAACTTTGGCATTGGGAACTGGTTTGCTACTAGATGTTTCTGTGTTTGGTTGTTTATACCTTATCTTCTTGATGCTTTGGAAGTTTACAAGGCTCTGCCCTTACATGCTTTGGTCAACTTTGTCAATGTAAAGCAAGACCAGAGACATCCATGCCTAACAGTGTTAAACCTGTACTGGACTGATGCTAGGCTTGACTCAGGGATACCTTCAAGAGATTCCTTAAAGCTCTGCCTTATAATACCCTGGGAAGATGCTGTAATATATCTGATTACCCCTCCTGGGAACTGTTTCCCTGAGAGAGGACTTGACTATTGAGAAGAGGGTGGCACTGATGCCACGTTGGGATATTGTAATAGGATTGGACATCTGAGCCCTATGGGACGGTGCAATACGCCATCTAGAAAATAATTCGCGATAGAGTCAGGATTTACACTGGCAAATTTTTTTAAAAAAAATTATTAAATAGGTGTTTTTTACATATTGGTTTCTAATACGCCATCTATAAAACAGCATCTAGAAAAGGCTATCCCAAATTGAAATAAAAAGAGTGTTATTGTCAGGGATCCACTCTCAGGCGGCTGGCCTGCCGGTTTTGGGGGTAACTTGGGCTAGGTTTTTTGTTGGCAGGGCCCACCATAAGAGAGGAGCTAGCTTTAGAAGGTAAGAAGCAGACTTCCCCACCCAAGACCACGGGCCGGCAGCCGGAACAATGGTGTCCACCACCCCTGTGAGGGTGATATACACTATTCCAAAAAGCTTACTGGTATGGTTGGTCAGGAGGTCAGGGGAGGAGGCTGGCATTGGTTTGGGTGTTATGGACGGTTCCATATAGATGTTGTAGGATGGGAGATAGTTGAATTTTCCTCTAAATAGCTTGGGGGTAGAGAATATCCACAGGCCTTGGCGGTTGTATCTGATGGCAGATTGGATGTGGGCTAATGGGTCAAGTTCAATGATCTTCTCCGGTGTATAATCTTTATATTTGGGCTTTAATGGATATTCAGTAAAATGAATGGGCCCAAAGGGGACGCCAAGTGGACGGAAAACTGCAGGCAGAGGGGCAGGAGGGCTGGGAGATCTCAAACTGAACTGATAGACAGCAAATACAAAATATGGCAGTAGCTTTATAAGCCAAAGTAACATAACCTTTATTCAAAAATGGCAATTAGTTTGGAGCACAGGTCCTTGGGTCTATATAGCACCCCACCTCCAAACTTAACATTTTCCATGGGGGGTCATCAGGGCATTGGGAAAGGCAGGGCCGGGGGAATTGGGGACTTGGTTCTAAAGGCAGCAAAATGGCACTCAGCCCGGGAGTTCTTTCATTGGTTGTGACTCCCAATTTAGCTACCTGATTATCTTGCTCTAGCGTTGTGGTCATGGGGCCAGGTTGCGGGCTGGTGCCTCTTCCTTGGGTTGGCTCTTGATTGGTTGCTGTTGTAGACTTCAAGCTCATGAAGCTAATAGTTGTTGCCTGGTTGCCTCCATTGGGTGTCGTGATTGGCACTCCACTTAGTGCAATAACTTCCTCAGCTCAATCTGTTTCACTGGGTGGGCCATCATCTTCAGCGTCAGCTTGCAGAGGCTCAACCCCAGAAAAATGCGGGTGGGCAGTCCATAGGCCCGGCGGCCTGGGGGAATCCAGGTTCTGGGTTTGATTCCCACTCTTGGGCCTGGGGCTCCAGAGGAGGAGAATTTTCAACCCTGACAGTTATCCAAATAAGATTTATTTGGATATAAACCACTTAATAAATACCCTAAAATACGCCATCTAGAAACACAGCATCTGGAATCAAATAATAAATTATGCTTTCATGTGATAAATCCAAGCCTTTTCCTTATTAACTGGGAATAAAGTATGATATTAATTTATGGCCACATATGATATATCAACTCAAGTTAACTCACCTTTGATAGTACTATCTCCCTGTAACACAGCCATTAAAAACCACTTTTGATATACTGATTTTATTCCTTATCATAAAAGGATCTGTAATATTTGGGTTTCAGCTTTAAAATTTTTTGTTAACAATTTCTTATATGCAAGGGTAGTGTCTCCGTTAACTGGAACTGTAATAATCAGGTTAATGACAGTGTAACTAAGACCACCTCATCACTTGAAGGTTGGTACAATCCATTTTCTTGCCTGTTTAAGATAAAGAAGCCCAGATTCATTATGATTATCAACAAGCTGAAGATCTGGTATATCCTTGGGGACCAGCTTTACCCTCAGGCCATCAAAAGCAAAGCTGTTTTAAACAGCATGCAGATCAGCAGGTCAAGTTTGCAAGTGTTACTAAGGAGGGGTTGAACTGTTACACCAGAGAAGGCTGCCTTACCCATCTCAAAAGCATTGCAAAGACTCTTGGGACTGAAGCCTGATCAAGTTACTCTTTATTAAATACTTTACTTCCAAACATTTACTTTTTACTTAATTTTTAGTACATTGATACAATCAAGGGAGCAAATTTTGATATGGAAATATCACAGTTTTGGGGTGGGTTGACTTTGGAGCTTGGCGCACTATAGTTTTTACTGGCTGATCCCCCATTATTATTGCAGATTTGGAATATTTGGATTATTTTGAGTCTAGCCTTATGGTTTTCTTGCTGGTTTGAAATTTTTTGGGGTTTTATTAATTTTTAAGTTATTTAGCACAGTTCTTCTAGAAATTTGACATAGGGTTTCTAGGGCAACTGTGGTAAGTTTGACTCCCTTAAAATTGACTCCCTTGAACTCAACACTATAGTAAAGTGTGAATTCAGCTTTTGCCCTGATCAACAACTGGAAATTGACACTTTTTTAATTAACGGATCTTGATGTACTGAAAACTTTTAATATAAAAAATTAAGCTATACAGCTATGGTATACTAAAGTAACCCCAGAAATTTCAAAAATGTAATAAAACAGTACCTTAATTAATAAAAATAAGGAGAAATAAGCAATTATTTATCATTTTACTATGTAATTTACACTCTTCATTATAAAAATATTTTTTATTACTATAAAAATTAAAATTCCAATGAGACAAAAATAAACAAAAACACAACAAAAAAAGTTATGCAAAGTATGAAGAAATATTCATAATTATTTAATATAGTTTATATAAGCACAACTGTGAATATCATATGTTTTATTTGAAAATTAACAAAAATTAAGATATTTCACTTACTTCCAACTATAAATATTCATCTCAAACTTACCATGTATACATAGAACAAACACTGCTATCTAATTAAATTAAAAAATTAAAAATAAGAACTAAATGATCAAAGCTAATAAGTAAAAATTAAAGTTAAAACGTTAAAAGTTAAAAGTAAAAATCATATAACCGAGCAAGCAAGCAAGTTTATTACTCGTCATTTGTGGTGCTGGGTGCCACTCCCTAGTAGTGCCTTATTTGGAATGCTTTCTTGTTTGGATAAATATAAGGGGAACTGCTGCCATTTTTTGTTATTATTATCAGAAGGTGATCCTCCAAATTACATAGTGTCGTCTCCAATTATAGGCCAATTGATGCACCTGCGGCTAGCCGCAGATGCGTCAGAGAGCAACCCATTGGAATGGGTTTTCCTATGGCAATTAGTGACCAATCAGAGCATCTGCAGCTAGCCGCAGATGCATCAATTATTGACCCATTGTTTGTGCCCACTATATAAATTGATATAATGATCTTCTGCCCCTCTTTTTGCCAAAGTAGAGACCCTGACAGAGAGTAGTCTGAAACCTTATTCTACCCTCTATTCCCCAGAGACATCCCTACTATGTGCTGCAACCACCTGACCTCAGATCATATGCCCAAATGTTCACTTCTTGCCCAATCCAATCCATTTCCTTCTGAATATTCCCCAGTATGTTTCAGCCCTCCAAGAATAAGCTCATTGCCCAACAGTCTAGACCCTAGTCAGCATGACTCACCCTTTCTTTTCCCTCCTCCTCATCAAGTATAAAAAGACCCCCTAGGGTCCCCAATAAACAAGAAATTATACACTTACACAACAATAGACTTACACATCTTAGATTACTTGCAGAGCCCAAAATTAGAGGTTCTGTTGAGTAAGGAGAATATAGTCCTGTTGTGTATCCAGTTGCTCAGCTACTTCCCAACCATCCCTCCAGCCCTTGAGCACCACATCATTCTTTCCCTGTTTCATCTTGGCCCCTTCCAGAAGGGCAGTGGCAATAAGCTCAAGCTGCTGCTTAAGCTCAGAGGCCTTGTATTTGTGCTTGGCCGCACCCTGGATGGCCTTTGTGAAGAGGGTACAGCAGGTTGTTGGCTTGG